>JAQFZG010004087.1:0-12361 GCA_034695465.1 Entomobrya nicoleti | reverse complement strand
GATCTACGTCAAAAGTTACCCTAGAAAACCTATTTTTCGACGTCCAACTTGAGAGACATTTTTTTTACTTCCCGTGTGAGTTAACTTTTGATAACTTTCAATTCTCTTGATTGTCAGCTTTATTGCTTTTGTAACGACTAGTATCTTTATATAGGTTCATATGGCCTTACATTTTTGAAAGTACTTTATTCGGCTATATGTCACGACTTATAAATTCGGTACCATAAAATGGATTAATCAGTTTTATAATATCAAATTTGGAAAGATCTAGAGAAAAGCTCTAAAGTATGGAAATACTTTAAAATATCCTTATTTTATTGACATTATAAGCCCTTTCTGATGGCTTATTAAACAAGTACTTAACAAGTAAAATTTGATAAAACTAATACACCTGAATTTTATTGCTCATTAAAAATTTATTACTATTGGGGACTTTGTTTTGTTTTTTCAGTGGAAGATAAGTTTGAATAGTTGAATAAATTTTCATTACAAATCTTAAATACCAAAAACGTTAACTATATGATTCTTGTTGTACTGCTGTCATTTTAATGCTTTTAAGTAAAGACGACACGCCATTTTACAATAGTGGTGCTTTAATTCTTTCAATACTCAATAATCTTTTAATACTCGATTTTCAGCATAATCAAGAATTTCGGATGAGTAAGTACCATGATATATAATTCGATTCAGTTTTTGTTACCAACATATGATATTCTAAAAACCAAATTCTATTTTTTAATTGAAGATGTTTAAATCCGAAATCACACAAAAGAGCTACACATTTAAATATTTCATTGTATTAACGTATCACGGTACATCAAACATAGCTGCATATTAAAGTATTTATTTTTAATTCAAATAGGACTAACTTTGTTCAATTGCAGAGATTATTTTAGAAAGATCTTACAAAATCGATCAAAAAGGATGACCCTACATAGATGTTTCCACTTTTGACTTATCCTTTAATATCTCACATGGCATAAAACTACGAATATATTCAAATATGTTAAATTTCCAAATTTTTATTGGCAAAACCAGTAGCTTCTATGTAAACATTTTAACCCTGTTTTAAACGTCTTGAAATTTTACAAATATTACGATGGTATGGTCAGATTTATCGTTGGAGCTAACATACTTTAAAAGAACCACACGTTCGCTGTATTTAGGGAACGCATCATAATTTTCAGCAGCATCTCAAAAACTATGCAAGTTATTGCACTAGCTATTCCACCACCCAGAAACACAAATATTACGAGAATATTGCCCCACATGTTGGGTTTCGTAGGGTAATTAATATTGATCATGTTCAGGTCCGACCTATTTATAAATTTAGGCCACCATTCTAGCAGCCCCGTGGTATAAATTAAAGCAACGTGTCTAAGTATTGATGATGGCACATACGAAGCAGCGAAGTTCATGTTGACTTCTTGAAAAGTATAATCAATTACGCTAATATCCGAATGTTTTCCAGACTTCCGAAGCGATCTATAGTAAACTTGTGCTAAGTAATTTGGTAACATCCACGCGGTTTTGCTGCAATTATTTAAATCGCTTTCGATCAAGTCTTCTTGTTTTTTGGTTATGGGATTTTTGAAGACGTTCTTAATTTCAATTTTTTCAGCCCAAGAAAATGTATAATTTCCGAATTTTATCAAGTCATAAAGTTGTTTGAAAGCTTCTTGCATTGCAATAAATGCTTTTGGATGCATTCTAGTATACTTTCGAGCCATTTCTAGTTCTGGCCATGTTTTTGCTTTTCTTTGAAGAGAAGTATGTAAAAAATCATTATATCCAGCTAAATATACACTTTGATTGTCACACAGTTCAAAATAATAAATTTTAATGGTCAAAGGGTAGCACGGTCGTGATTGTTTTCCAACTTGTAAAGAGGCAATCCGTGCGTAGACAGTAAAATTGTCCTCAATTAGTTCGCCAACAGTGTAGTAAGATATTTGCTGTCTAGGTAACACAATTTGGTCGATGTTTTCACTTTTAAACGAATTGCTGATTACCAATCCGGCTAGAAGTGCTCCACTCATGACATACCTCATTTGTCTGCTTTTGTCAAAATTTGGTGGAAATGGGTCCCCTTGTTCAAGAAAAACCTTAACTATGCTCAAAGTGTTATGTAGAAATGATGTATACCTGCGTTTACTCTTGTGCAAGTTATCCATGGCAACAGCGAGCAAAATAATACATATGAGCAAAACAACCCAAATCTCCAATTTAAAAACCGATATAAACTGGCGAAAAGGAAAGGGTTCGATGCCACGTGAACCACAACTAACAAAGTGAAAATTACCAAACTTGTTTGTTACACGTAATGCGCTATCGTAGTGCTCGGGATACTCATTTGTGAATATTCTTCGATCCATATAGCTTGTAAAATACTTGTAGTCCGGATTTTCAAAAGTTGACAATTTATCTGATGTTAAATTACCCATGAAGCTAGTGAAAATGGATGCGTAGGCGAATCCAAGCATTTGTAATTTTTCTGAAGGTTTTAAGCCTAGTTTGTGCCGATTTTTTAATGGCGTTTTAATAAGGTCGAATTCTTCCGCAAGATAATACATAATATATTGTGCCAAATCGAGCAACTCATCTTGTATGAGCCGAGTACTTCTTGGGAACGCAACAAACTTTTGAGATCTTTCTAGAAATGATATGTGGTTGAATGAGAGGTGATGAACTTGCAGTGGATACACATTATATAAATTTCTACATTCTGGGCAAGGATAAATTACGTTAATTTTTGTAATGTTGCATAAGAGATTAATTTGGATATTCTCAAAATTAGCATTGCAGACAACATGACCAGTAATTTGTACGTCATTTACAATATTACCCCCTAAATAAGGTTCAAAAAATCTGCTGTTCCTTTTTGCAGTCCAAGCAGCTAAAGATACCCAATCGTATTCACCCACGTTTTCTTTCTCATCAATTAATATGTGCACCGGTGGTCTCAAACTAGGCAACAGCTTTAGTCGAGACCCAGCCGATATGGGAAATATTTCTGTGTATTTTCCAAGACGAAGTAGATTATCTGACATAAATAAATCCACTTGGATTTGGCATTGCCATGGCCTTGATAACAAAATAACATTTGGAGGATTCATGTTAATACAATTGTCGATTCTTATATCTGTTGGCCAAAACGAGTAGACGTAGTTAAAAATAGGACAGAACCTCGGATAAATGGTTCCGTAAAATTTGGTTGGCAAATCTTTGGAAAAATTGCCGTTTAGCTTGGAAACCATTTCGTTTCTAATCCATACCGTACCTCCTTCAATCTCATTTTGTTTTCTTGGTTGGTTGAAATGTCTGATAACTCCATAGGCTATATCAAGATGTCTGAGGATCACCGGAAACTCAATTGTTAGATGAATGTCGGCAGCATTATGGTTATTAATTACAATAAGACATTTATCGTCAATGAACTGTTTGAGTGTTTGATACAAATTGTTCACAATTTTAGGTAATTTGAGCAAGTTTGGCGTCGAATTAGAACTGTTTATATATTCTTTCAATGCTTTTATTTGTTGTTCCGAATAATCAAAACTAAACTGGTCAAACATTGGATCTGACGTGGACATCGACTGCAGAAGCTTTGTAGTAACCGAGTAATTATACGTAAACTTTGTGTTACGTTCACATTTGGTTAAGTTAGTTTCCAGAAGAATTATAAATGAAATCCGTAACATATTGCTGATTGGAGTCCCCATTTTAACAGCTACCAAGAAACAATAAAAAGTCATTGGATGTTAAAATTTCGATTAAAAAAAATACAATTAAACTATATTCTTCACATGTTGCGTTATACGGTAGACAAAGCTATTTGTATATATTCATCAAAATAACACAAATTTCTTTTAAATAAATGACAAGGATAGACCTATTTATTTTCCTTGACTAAATGTTTCACTATCGAATTCATGTGATAAAACTTTATGTTTTGTTTTTAAATTAAGAGTTGTAAATGTAATACAATGAAACGTTTTTGATCAGTTTGATGATGTAATATTCAGAACGAAGCAAGTTCTAAAACAATATCTAAACTTCAAACTACTTTTACCGATACTGCTTGCTACTGAATTATTGTTCTGGAACACTTTCAATGACACGTGGCCTAATAAACAAGTGGCTTGCCCAATCTTGTCTTGCATATGGTGACGTGTCTTACGGAAACTTGACAAGTTCTTTTTAGATATGGTTCCTAGTAAGCATGACTTAACTAAATTTGATTAAAGTGATACGCGTTAAGTATACTGCTCATAACAATTGATTTCAATGGAGTTTTTTTTTATGAAGTATGATGATAATCTTGAGGAGTAAATAAAACATTTATTTTAATTCTAATACTCCCAAACTTTATCAATATGTTGCTAGTTGTAGTGTTGATCTGTATATTCTTTTAATTGAAGACGATATATCATTTAACAAAGTGGGTTTCAAATTCTACGGATAATTTTGATTTCAATTTTAGCTTAGTTTTGTCAGTTACATTGCGAGCTAAATTTAAAAGAATTATTTACTGAAATTGACTGATGTACGACATGTTTTGAGTTTCTTCAAACTATATACAATGGGGTCTGCGTTGTGAAAAATATCTTGACTACAAACATTCAGATTAACATTCTGCTACGCAGCCACTTTTAATTCCTCCAAACCATATCCTTAGTGGTTATGTACTTGAAGACAAATTAATTTTTGAAGGCCTCTTACACATCAAAAGTTTTAGATAGTTTTAGTTAATGTCATATTTGGAAAGTTACAAGTTCTAAAAAGTATTGAAACTACTTGAAACGCTATGTGCTGGATTATTGTTCTGGAACAGTCTCAATAGGACGTGCGACTTATAAACCAGGTGCTTGCTGACGTGTCTTACGAAAGCATTTTGTAACTTGTCTTTAGATATATTTTTCTAGTAAGATCCACTGAACAAGTAAAACTTGATCAATAAGACACGCCTGAAGTTTACATCTTGTCAAAATTGATTAGAATTGAAGGATATCTTTCCTTTTATATTTGAATATAAGGTTGGTTTGATGGAAAAATAAATATATAGATTAAATATAATATTTTTATAACTTGTCCACTTGCCGCTTGTTGTGGTGCTTTTAAGTTTATGCTTTTGAGTTGAGACATAAGACGACACACAATTTAACCAAATGTGGTTTAATTTCTACGTGGTATTCTGCGTTTCAATTTTGTCTTAGTTTTGTCAGTTGGATTGCCAATCGAATTTAAAGTATTAATTTTAACATGCAACAATAGCTTGGTGAACAAATATCGATGAATTCAAGTGTGGCAGACTTATATGTTACCAATAAAGTGCTTAAATTGAACTTGTCCCAGGTGAATAATATGAACTGGTGACTTCAAATGCGAATTTTATTTTCAAACCCAAAAAACCGTATGCAGAAAGCGACCAAATAAAGAATTGTTGCAGGCCTATGTAGGTTTTCTTAGATGCCTGTATTACTGCATCGAAAATATAAATATAGTTACGCCGTCAGAGAAAACTTGGAATGTTTGATAAAATATGACAAGATGTTTCCTTATTTCCGTTGCAGATTATTATTCTACAGGTACTTATGCTCAACTTGTGTTTTGCTCTTTACTTTTCACTTTGCATAAATATTTTCCTGGAATTAAAAAAAATCTGGCATAACGAAATTAAAAAATTGGAAAAATTACTATTATGGGCTTTGTAAAGCTAGTCTTATCGACAGGCGCAAAAGCTTGCGCCACGGAATCTTAGCTAAAACATGCAATTCCGCACGAAAGATTCATCTGCTTATGTGCTTTGCTTAGTAGCTAGCAGCACACCCACGATTAACATGTATGTGAATGCACTGCATCTCACAAAAGGTAAACAAAGTTCCAAGCAAAGCATGTGATGAATGGTGCGCAACATATAATCGTACTGCTATGATGCTAAAAAAGTTCCTTAATCCGACTTAATCCATGGGCTCTACGAAGCCCATGGTTGCTATCCTCAATACGACAATTTAGAGCAACTTTTGATCAACTCAAAACACAGGATATTACTATAACTTTTAAGCACTTAAAATATTTTTTTCTGCGAAATTTCATAATATTTATTATGAAATGTTGCACAAGGCACCAGAAGTACCTGGAAATAGTTCTACTGGTGCGATGCTAAGCATAAATCTTGGTAGCAAAAATTAATTAAACGTATTACGTGCGAGTAAAATAATTAAGCAAGCGACTGTTTTTGAGGATGCATAGCTTGAATAAATGTTCAACCGTTCAACATGAGCTTGTTACGAGAAAAATTGTCTTTGATACCCATTTACGTAAAAAAAGTTATATATGCACACTACCCATTTATTCTCATTTTTAACCCTAGGTCAAATATGTGTAATGATATATATTATATTAGCTTTACAGTAAATATAGGGCAGGGCATTTCTCAGGTTTATCTGTATACAATTACCAAATACACACAATAGCAGTTACTCGAACATGTAAATATTACAAAATTCTCCAACTAATTGTAAGATTCGAATTGACGAATAATGTAAATAAAGTATTCATAGCTTATTTACTAATCGCTATTGTTACAACCTCGTATGACATTAATCCTACAGCAGATATTTTAATTATTTTTTGCTTCAGAGGCATAGCGTGTCGTTCGATAAATATTGTCGTTTCTGGTCTATCTTATCAAATGATAATATTTGACATCAAAACAATCTTAGACTTAACAAACTTGAATTTACCACAAATCTGTATGTTTTAAATTATCAATTCCAATTCAGAAAATATTGAGATATTGATTGTCTTAAATATTACTTCCATTTACCATTAATGCATTTGCAGCGAGGGACATCGAAAGCTCAAGAATGTTCAGAGGGGCTCATAAAATTTGATGGGGCAATCAAGAAATTCCAGATCCAGTAGTTGTAGCTCAGCACAAGTATTTTAATCCCAGTTGCAATAAAATAAGCCAAAATGTCATTTTCTGTGTTAAGGTCGTGTTTTGGTATCAGCCAATATCCTGCAAAGGATGGTTTCCATGGATTGTTAAAATGCAGTCCAAATACAGCTCCGATTGGTGTAAGAACTTGTGACAAAATCACCACCTTTGCGAAAGTCATACCCAAAATTTCTTGCATTGGCAATTCTGCAAGTTTTCTGGTAACTCTAAGGTGCATACCGTCAATTTGAATGAAAGCGTTGATAAGCTCAGAAATTTGAAGTGATTTTTTACGGCAAACGTAGAGGTAAAATATACTAGTTGTAATTATAAGAATAAGTAACCAAGGTATAATCAATTGATCAGCTGGATTATTGAAAGATGCGTATATTCCCTGAATTAATAGTAGCACAACCGAAGCCGCCGCAAAATACGACTTACGGTTTAAATGTTTCTCAAAGATATCGTCTTGAATGACTCGTAAGAGTTTCTTGGAATAGATTGGGGGAGTTGGGTAAAACCACTCCAAAGGAATGGAATGACAGAGGCCCGACATTTTTAGATTATTTCCATATAGTTTAAGAATTTGCGCCATCTTGAAAAATAACTAACTGGCAAATGTACAAGTACAAGCAGGAAATCCTAAAAATACGACGATAGTTAAATGAGAGGGACTAAACCAGAGCTAAAGCTATTCACAACTGTTAGAAATCAACGTAACATTTCTTAATCTAAGGTTACGAATTATACTTTATTTTAGAGGTTACATCGTATATTTTCGTATTTTCTTATAGCGTAACATTTTAGACATATTGCTTGTCTCTATGGCATATACATATACTAGATTATAAAATGCGAAACCCATGTTGGGAAGATAAACGCCTGTAATGTGAATTAAATATTTAACAAATAGGACATAAAAGCCTATACGCGTAATATTTTTCCACTTTGCCGAGAAACCATTGGTGTAATAAGTTAAATAATTATTCGTACCCTTTTGATCGAAATTAATGGGGTTTACGTATTTTTGTTCTAATCAAAAGTGAGTACACTAACTTAATGTTAAACTTTATGAGTGTCTTGCGAAGTAGGATATTAAATGAGGTTATAAACCAACACTGGCTACTTATGAGTCCGAGAGCATAACTTAAGATAAATAATATAAGTTACCCGAGAGCATAATAGGTTGAAAAAGCATTTCTGCCAAAGTAACTCAGTGATTATTTTATAAAGACAGTTTATACGCCTTTTTGTGATTTCAGGAATGAAATAATTTGGAACTAGGATTGCGAATAAAATCGTGTTAGGGTCAGTGCACAATAATCCAATACCTGAACACCGTCACCTCTGTATTCCAAGCACTAAATAAAGATACACACAAAACCGTGTTAAATTTTCAAAAACATATTCAAATGACTTAATAAGAACAAAGAATACTTGATAGTTATTCTGAATGTCTTTTTTTGTTTAAAGACTCTTATTACTTTTTTGCTACAAATCCGTTGACTTAAGACCACAGTTGAGGAGAATTCATATAACGATTACCTAAACTACATTAAACTATCAAATATTACAATACTTAGTACGTGTACAATTATTCATTTCTCTCAAGATGAATGTTGGATATGTGGATGAGATATGAAAGCATCGGGTGATTAACGCAAACTCGGTAATCGAAAGCCCTTGAACTCGTGTAGTATATATGCATACATATTTCATAAGAATAAGCGAAGATTGAAATCATTCTTAAGATAATGGTGGTAAGTTTTTGTTAATATTATTAATGTCATGTAAGATATTGGTTTCGGTTTAAGATAATTTCTACAAAACTTCTTCCATACATGCAAAATATTTTAAATTTAATGCGTAACTGTGTTTGGGAAATAATATATAATGCATCTCCAGTCTCGATCTTGTGCTTCAACGAATATATAAGTGCTTGCAAATAATAAATTAACGGTTTTATGGGGAAAGTGAGTTTTTTTATTACAGTAGCATAAAATGTTGTCAATATCTAAGTGTTTAGTATGGATATTTTCAAGATTTACGTTATGGTCTATCAAAAGGTAATTTAATTTTTTCTGATATGACGAGTTCAAGGGATAACTAAAAATATATACCAGACTACAATCGCGGCAATTAAAAAAATATTCACTAACTCCCGAGCATTATACAAGTTCTAACTTTTTTATAATAGATAATGCAGAAGCCAAATTGACAGACTTTTTTTTGGAAAAATCCAAAGTGAAGTTAAAAATGAAGAATTTAGTGCAGTAAAATAATGAATGCTAAATTCCTTGTGGAACACAACCTTAAAAGTGGTGAGATGTTATTAGAGTTAATAAAATATAAAATTAAAACCTTTCAAAGTGGCAATTTTTCTCTAAAGTGGAATAATTCCTTTAGCTTTGTTCGGATAGCCAGAATTACAAAGATATATTTTCGGTAATTTTTACAAGATTAATTAATAAAAGAAAATGAAACTTTCAAATGATTTATCCACACCAATATTTTTATTTGCTAACCACATTGTAACTAAATATCTCCATCTGATTCATATGTAACAGCTTTTCTACACACACCAGCATGAAAAGTTTAATTTAACATTTTTTAAAACCGAAAATGTATTTTATTGGTATGATTAAACAATTATAGAATCGAGTGTTATTATAAATAAATTACCCATAGCATACACGTCAACTTGAAATGCCGTTTATTTGATTGTTCTAAATTCCTGACCGGATAAATAAATACTTGGCTTCGGACCAGTTTTTATTGTAAACACAAAACGTCCTTTTAAAGTAAAATGTCGAATAAATTGCTACTGAGTTCGATAAATTATTAAGTTTTGTAGCTAACACACTAGTGTAATTCCACCACATTTCGCGAAGGAAATTATACAAATGAAACTAAAATGCAAACTTTCTTTTTGTGATCCACCCTGCAGTCGATTTACCACATCTTTTGACTATCATATTTACCTTCGAAGTGTCGTTTACCAGGTTTGTAAGCTTGCTCATCTAAAATTTCTCCAGGTTCTGTCACAGCACCAGTTGATTTTTCAACATTTGGGTTCTGGCTCAAAAGTACTGGGTTTTCTGGCAATTGCTCTATAGAATAAGGTCCGGTAGTCGTAAAAGACCACGTATTGCCCGATCTCACGCCTATCCAATATCAACACAAAAATTTTACAACCAAAATACAATTGATTTTAAACCACGTTATTAATAATCAGTTGTAGTAAATTACCAAGAATATCACTTGATGTCTTATGATCCATTCGGGATGATGAATATCCGGCAGCTAGTTTTGAGTCATCTTTCACGTTGCTGTACTCAGAGTTAAAGTTTGGGAATAGTGTTTCTTTCTTGCTAAGATGATGACTTGAAGTCCCGTTTGCATGAGGATCTGCTTCATTTTCTAACAAAACAAATAGTAAATATATAACAGAATAAAGTACAAACTTTTCCCTAATATTCGACCATAAAAATTAGTTATCTAACCAAATATATCACTATTCATTTGATAATTGTGACGGGATGCAGGTGTCTCCTTTGTATGATGGGGAACACGGTGCGATGGGTAACCAGCAGCTGCTTTGCCATCACTATCAACAAAATGGTTCATTGAAGAATCGTAATTTTTACCTTTTTCTTTGTGCTTCAAATAAATACAAAAATGGGCAAATCTCCTTACAGATTTTAAAGTAAATTCGACGTAATGGTTTAATGTTTAATGAGGTAATGTTTTAGTCTAACAGCTTAAGGCCTGTTCGGTATCTTCTCATACATTTTTGAAGTGTCAATATTTTTTAACGTAATGAGTCTTTCCGTAAAACTTTTACATCAGCAAAATCTACATAATTGGTAATACCTAAATCATATTAGATGAGAAGTTTAATGTTTTACAAGTTGGAAAAAATCGACGATAAAGAAGTGCATGAACGTTGTCATTTTTTCTGTTGTAAAAATGTGACCATAATATTTTTTTAATTCTATTCGCACAATTACATAGGCTCGAATCATCAAAGAACCAATATTGACAAATGATCAGCGTATCTTACAGTACAGAAATCAAACGCTATTATAAAAATATATGTTGAACTGTCACAGCTAGAACGATGAAAACCTAAATCAGTAGTAAATAGGAAGCCAACGCATTTCTTGGCATATAGTTGCCGTATAGGTCCTAGCTGAATAAAAAACTTGACACTAAACTGACGTATAAAGTCAGCCCTTTATGTCAATAATCATCATTACATAAACAAAGCCATTTGAAGAAAGAGGGGAGCGATAGAGTTAGGCTGAATGATATGAACCCCAAAAATTCTGTCTTAAGGAAAACTTAAAATATGTGTCACACTTTAAAAAATTAAAAAGTTAACTTTTTATCCACAAAGAAAAATGATTCTTGTCATGTTTGAAAGTTAAGATTCCGGAGAACTTAATAAGCTTGAAATCTTTTGAAATAGGTTCATAGTTTGTCAAAGATATGACAACTAAGAAAAACGTTGTTTTAAAACGTAGGAAAAACGTCATTTGGTAATGGCATTTCAAGACGATATAAAAATAAATTCACCGGGCTGTAAGAAATCAGACTCATGTTATTTCAGTAGCTAAAATCATGTAGTTTTTAAATATATCAATGCTAGAGAACAAAACTTAATTGATTAAAAGAAATTGACGCTACAAAATTGTATGAGAAGTTACCGAACAGACCTTATGTGACGACTAATCTGTAATTTTTTTATGATTCCTCAAATGGAGTTTTGCTGCACTGCACCATTTGCTGCTTTTGTTTCAATTCTAATGCGAGCTTATGGTGTAAGTGTAGCTTACTTCTACAATTTATTGACTACATAAGCCGAATAACAAAACGTGAAAATAAGTGAAAGGGTAGCTTATTTCTTGTAACGGAAACTTAATCGATTTAATTTGATACCTAATTTGTTTTGTTTGTTTTCTGGCTAGACTAACATCTGTTCTGTTCCCACCAATTTACCTTTTGTGCCTATTAGAACAAGCTCAGCTTAGCTACATTACAAGCAAACTAGAGAAGAATTTGTTTTTGCTAAGGTATGTGCTTTTTTGGAAATGGTAAAACGTGCAATATTGGGAAAAAGTAGACAGCATTGGTTTTTTTCTGTTAACCACTATATTGCGTTTCATGAATAGCTCAATAATGTTTTCTGCTTTATTGTGTAACAACTCTTTTGTTGGACAATTTCTTTGACACAGTTTGGGTACGTGTTTTTGGAGTAAGATGAACATGCCCTTAATGTGATAGTCTTATGTCTCAATTTGTTTATACAATTTGTATCTAATCGAATCGAAACGCATACCTTCCTCAAGTGAACAATTAGTCATACTCATGGCATGGCATAAAAACAATTTACTGCATAATTAGAATTTTTTATTT
>JAQFZG010004086.1:0-12365 GCA_034695465.1 Entomobrya nicoleti | reverse complement strand
ACTTGTGAGTAGTAAAGCAAATAATATATCGTCATTGTGTTCGGTCTCTTTTCTACGTTCATATAAATTAGTGGTTGGTATTTTAAGGGATATGTGTAATATTGCGTTAAATAGTTGACACAATTCAAGACCAGATGTATTGAAAACTAGATATGCAATGAAAATAGCTACTTTTGCAAATAATAAAATTCCATGGTAAAGTAGTATGACAAGATTTTTTTTTTTGCGACTCTGCAATGCAAAAATAACTAAACTCGAAGACTGTTATGCATAACGAAATAATAAATACTGGTGGCCATATAAATCTGTTGAACGTTTTGTACAGTCTGCTATCTTTCTGAACGTGGAAAAATTTAGAACTGGTTTGTAAGGGAATTAAAAGGAGGAG
Source organism: Entomobrya nicoleti (assembly GCA_034695465.1). Taxonomy (NCBI): domain Eukaryota; kingdom Metazoa; phylum Arthropoda; class Collembola; order Entomobryomorpha; family Entomobryidae; genus Entomobrya; species Entomobrya nicoleti. Next base: position 11,977 of record JAQFZG010004086.1, on the reverse strand, counting down.
GTTGTGTGATAAGTATACTACCTCCTGAAAGATTTCGATTGTTGCTTTTGTTAACATTTAAAAAAAATCCTAGTTTCTAAAAACAGCCATAGAAAAACCACCTGCTAAGGTGTAAAGTCAATAGACCAATGGAATAGGAAAACAAAGTTATTTGTTTTTGAGTTAAAATTAAATTTTCAACAAAAACAACTTTTCTTTTGATATAAACATTTAATCAATAAAATTTGATATAAATTGTTTATATAAATCGATATAATATATAACCATAATAAGTCTAAGAATACCAAAATCGTTTGTTGTTGAACTAGTTCATTGAAAAACAACGATATTATGAATTTGTTTTAAGCTATTCCTTTTATTCACTAAAGAAATATTTTATATTGGTGGATATTGATATTGATTTCAATTGTTGGTTTTGTAAGCCTTTTTGATATGTATGTCTTGAGCCAGTTGTAGTAAGCCACTAGTTCGAAACCGAACCACCAAATAGCAGTAAAATAGGAAACTTAATGTTGGAAATGTACATAAAATATTACATATATATCAGAAAAACAAAAATTGTTTTGAAGACAACCGAACGAAATTAAAAAATTTGCAGAGTGAATTCAAACAATCTAACCTTTAATACAATACAAGAATAATTGTTATGTGGAATAGATTGTTTATTTAAAGTATTATGAAGTGTATGGGAAAGTTTAAAGCTATTTCTGTAAATAAATTACGAACGTATGTTTTGTTAAGTAACGAATGGCGTCAGTTTATACATTTAAGCATGGTTGTCGAGTGTTGTTGAAAACAACCAATTATATTAATTTGAAGTACAAGTAAAAGGTGTATACCATTTAACTATACTCTAGCAAGAGTTGAATAGGCAATCACACAAATGTCAATAGTCAGATATAACCGTTTATTTCTTTGTCCTAGGCTGGAAGCGATATAGAAATTCCTCTTATATTCCCAGTAGATTTTACAAGAAAAAATGTTCGCTGTAGTACAAATCGCATTAAATTTGGTGCCCTACTAAGGTCCAAAGCATGAAAAGATCCCATTCGCAGTACAACCTTTGAACAACTTCGAAGAAATCTTCGAGTCCATCGGCACTTACAACTTTGATTGTATTTCTTCCAGTTTTGCAATACCTTGCCAGATTGTAAAACAGGTTGACTTCCCATATCAAGTATTGCACATGTAAAAGAATTTGCAATTAGGAAATTCAAGCCAAACAAAACCGTTTTCCACACAGGCAAATATATTCGGAATAATATGGTCGAATATAAAAATCCAATAAGAACTACCGTCCCACAAAACTGAATCACAGGTAAAAGATATGGTTGAAAACAAATATTAGTAAATAAGACAAGAAGTTGGATTTGTCGATATTGGAGTGACGTCGAGAAACATAATTTTGGGTGATGATAACATTTTATAGTCCACCTGAGCCTATGTCGTTGTGCAAGATCTACAATTATTATATTGTACAATTTAAGACAGATAAATATATTATAAGTTTATAAACAAACAACTTACTTTATTCGTTTCAACATTTTTGTGATGAGTTTAGTTGAGGCACATAAAGATATTGTAATTAGTGCTCCAAGGGATCCTACAGGTAACATAAATATAAAGTTGATTAGAAACATTAGTATTCGAAATCGTACGGTGGTGTTGCAATCGCCTAACCAACTCATTATTGGGGTTTTGTGTAAACAAGGTAGAATTAGTGAAATTGTGGGAATTGCCACAAAATATAAAGCTAAGATGAAAACGGCAAGACCTGTTAACAATAATGCAAATACTATGTCGTCGTTGTTTTCTCTGTCTTCTGACCGTTTATGCAAAAATGTGCTTGTCTTTTTAAATGATATTTGAAATATTGCGTTAAATAGTTGGCAGAATTCAAAACCTGATGTATTTAGCACAGTATATGCAATGAACATGGCTGATTTTGCGAATATTAGAACTCCATGGTATAGAATTATGATAAGATTTAGTTTAGGGTGGACCATGCAAAAGTAATAAAGTTCGAAGAGTGTTAGGCCACAGGATATATTTAGTATTGGTGGCCATACAAATTTACTAAACAGATTGTATAATTTGCTATTGTTCTGAAGATGGAAATATTTGGAACTGTATTGTATTGGGATTAACAGTAGCAGGTTGTGTGATAAGTAAACTATTCCTTGGAAAATTTCTATTGTTGCTTTGGTTAGCATTTTTAGATTTATAGAATAAGCGGGATATTCCAAGACCACCAGCTAACACTGAATGTCAAAAAGAGCAATTAAGTTGTAAGTGTAAACAATATTTTCACTTCAAAACAACTTGTTTTGATGGAAACATTAAATAGGTAAAATATATTGGCGTGTGGTAAAACTGCCCACGCGGAATTAATCCAGGAATAATACAACTGATTGTGCGTTGTTTATTTAAACAATAATATATTCGGACTGTTTTGTTTTAAGCTTTCTGTTTTCTAATTAATTAGAAATTACAGCCTAGATTTTATAATATGACAAACAAAATATCATATTTTTATGTATGGATGAAAACATTTTAAATTTCAGAACCACGTATTAATACATACAAGTTTACTAAATTGATTTTACGATCTACTATTATGCTGCAAATGTAAACAGTAGACATGTAATATATTGGAATCGAATGCAGTACGTTATGTGCAAAGTGTACTAGTCTTTAAACTATATCGATTGTGGCCTAAGTAAGCATTCTAAGACTTGTTATTTTAAACTTGTTGTGCTAACACAATTTTCTAAAACTAAATGTCAACGGAACACTAAAATTGAACATCTTATGTGGAAATAATATTCTAAGGTACATTAAAAACCACTGGTTTTGGCAAACTATTATATTGGTGAAATTCGATTATATTTTATAATCAACATACAGTTTTAATTAATTTGAGAGTAGTGGAATTGGGTTGGTGCTTGAAACATCATATTGGAGCACAGTTTTAAGTTTTTCTTTTAACATGGTTTATATATTAGAGTTTGAATTTAGAAAAAGGACTGAGACAATCTTTTTTTTTTTGCTGATGGGCATATGCATGTAAAAATTTTAAACGTGTACAATAAGAAACATTTATACCAATTTTAAGACATTGTTTCCAATAGTTTTTCGTTGTACTAACCCTTTGGTTGTTTTAGATCCTTGCTATCTTAGAATATTAAATAGTTTCGAATATCTGGCTTATAATTATACATAATTATTAAAAACATAGTTTACAAAAGTTTATGCTCGAATTGTCATTGTATTATTTAAATCGACAAAAATATAAGGAATTTATAGTAAAGCTAAATATTCTATGAATAATTAATTGAAAACCTCCCTTCCTTTACTTTGCAGCATATGAACTACAGGAGAAAATTGTATTGCGGCGGTATAAGAAAGATGGGAAAATTATGGCAAACTAAAAAAAAACATTGTAAACTCACAGTGGAACGCAAAGATGCCTTTTCATGAAACTGGGATGCATTCAACAATGTACATTGACAGATTGTCCCACATTTTGCCAAAACGACGGTGCACCAAATTTGTATTTTTTTCGAAGAAAACCAACTTTCTACTTTTTATTAACTGCAGTTCTTCCCTTAAATTCCAATACCGTATTTTTGGAACACTTTGCCCTATGTTTTTTTTTTTAAATTTGGTTAAGCAACTTGAAGCACAAATTATAACGGTCAAAATAATTGTAAACTAAATAACTTTTGTGATGATCAAAACACTATTTACTTGATTAAAATTTCGTATTTTATTTTATTTTCGTATGAATAAAAACATATACGTGTTGACGATCAAGTCGTTTATTGAACCTAATATCGATTTGGTGGGATTGTTTTAAGTTAGTGTATTATGAGGACACCGACTATTTTAAGACGCATATTGGTTGGTATATTGTAACAAGTAATCAATTTAGCTTTTGGAAAATACAAGATAAAATTATATACCAGCTAAAATTGACGCATACCCAAATGCTTGAAATTTATTTATAAATTTGCAATAGTGACGTGAGAAAAACTTACAAGGAAAGTGACGAATAGTCAGCCTTTCCTATATTCATGCTGGAATGGATACAGAAATTCCACATATATTCCCAGTAGATTTTACAAGAAAGAATGTTCGCTGTAGTATAAACCGCATTAAATTTGGTGCTCTACTTCGATCCAAAGCATGAAAGGACCCCATACGTTGCACAACTTTTGGACAGCTTCGAAGAAATTTTCGGGTCCAAAGACACCTGCACTTTTGATTGTATTTCTTCCAGTTTTGTAATACTTTGCTAGATTTTAAAATAGGTAGACTCCCCATAGAAAGTATTGCACATACTAAAGAATTTGCAACTAGGAAATTCAAGCTAAACAAAACTGTTGTCCATATAGGTAAATATATTCGAAATACTAACGTTGAGTACAAAAATCCAATACGGACTACGGCTCCACAAAATTGAATAACAGGTAAAGGATACGACTGAAAACAAATATTAGTAAATAAGACAAGAAGTTGGATTTGTCTATATTGAAGTGACGTCGCCAAACATAATTTTGGGTGATGATAACATTTAAAAGTCCATCTCATCCTAAATAAAAGATTTATACGGAAATTATAAATATTATCATCTACAAAATACAACATGTAAAGTTTTTTAACAAACCACTCACATCATTTGTTTCAACATTTCGGTGATAAGTTTGGTTGAAGAACATAAAGATACAGTCATTAAAGCTCCAATTGATCCAACAGGTAACATAAACATAAAGTTAATTAGGAACATTACTATTCGAAATCGTACGGTGGTGTTGCAATTGCCTAACCAAACAGTTAAGGGTGTTTTTTGCAAACAAGGTAACACAAGTGATAATGTTGGCATTGCTACAAAATAGACTACAATAATGAAAAGGATAAGACCTGTCAATAGTAAACCAAATAAAATATCGTCGTTGTTGTCTATATTTTGTGAATATTTGCACAAAATTTTCATTTTCTTTCTATATGATATGAAAAATATTGCGTTAAAAAGTTGGCAGAATTCAAAGCCGGATGTTCTAAATACAATATATGTTATAAACATGGATGATTTTGCGACTAACAAAACTTCGTGGTATAAAATTACAACAAGATTTAGTTGAGGGGCTACCATGCAAAAGTAATAAAGTTCGAAGACTGTTAGTCCAAGAGAAATATTTAATATTGGTGGCCATACAAATTTACTAAAAATATATATAATTTGTTATTTTTCTGAAGATGGAAATATTGGGAACTGAACTGTATTGGAATTAACAGTAGCACGTTGTGAGATAAGTAAACTAATACTTGAAATAATTCGATTGTTGCTTTTGTAAGCATTTTAAAACGTATATATTTAGCTAGTAGTTATAAGAGAGCCAGTTCAGATTGAATGTCAAAATAGCAATGAAATTGTGAGTGTATATACTATTTGCACTTAAAAACAACTTGTTTCGACGGAAAGGAGTCAACAACATTTTATCCACGTGTGGTAAGAACACACCCCCGGAAATATTCTAAAAGTATTATAATAGTTGTTTACCTTACTATTAAGTGCTGGTTTCAAACATTCTATTTTTTAAGAAACTGGACATTATAGCCTAGAGTTTAGAATATTACGAACAAAATATTCTATTTATATTTGGTCAACAAAACAATTTAAATTTTAGACCAAAGTATTGATAAATTAATTAAATTCTGAAGTATAAGGAAAACATTTATTGTCCTGCCTTGAAAGAAATAAGTATGCTCAGTGTACGTTTTTATTTGAGTAGAATTTGTGAAAATGACATTTGTTTGTGTTTATGATTCTATAACAGAATAACAATTCGACGCCTAGTAAGAATTTGTATTATTATTTCAAAACGAGTCATCGAACAAATTACATTGAGCAACTTTACATTGTGTTAATGGAAAGCGGCTAAACGTACTCCAATTTGATGATTTGATTTATTTAAAACAATTGTTACATTTTATAAACCCAAGTTTTTACTTTATATATATTATATACTATGGTCATATCTTTAAGTGAATAAACATTGTCAACTTAACTCAATTCACTCTGGCAGTGATATAGAAATTCCAGATATATTCCCAGTAAATTTCACAAGAAAGAATGTTCGCTGCAAAATAAACCTCATTAAATTTGGAGCCCTGTTTCGATCCAAAGCATGAACAGATCCTACACGTAGTCCAATCTTTGGACAGCTTCGAAGAAATTTTCTAGTCCATTTGCATTTGCAACTTTGATTGTATTTCCTCCAATTTACCAATACTCTGCTAGATTTTAGTACAGGTTGACTTCCCATATCAAGTATAACCAATATTATTGCATTGGCAAAAAGGCAATTCATTGCCAGCGAATACTTTGTCCAGAACGGCAAATACATTCGAAATACAAGACTTGAGTATAAAAATGCAATAAGTACTATCGCTCCAAAAAATTGAGTAACAGGCAACAGATATGCCTGAAAACATGTATTGGTGAATAGTACAAGAAGTTGGATTTGTCGATATTTCAGTGAATTCGATAAACACAACTTCGGTTGATGATAAAACTTAAATGTCCAAGTGAGCCTATAGTAAGGTAAAAAAATCACAAATATAACAGCAGCAAATACATTACAGTCATTTTTTAAAACACTTACGTAATTCGGGTTAACATTTTTGTAATGCATTTTATTGAGGCACACAAAGTTATCATCACTAACGCTCCAAGCCATCCAACAGGCAACATAAATATAAAGTTTATTACAAACACAAATGTTCGAAATCGTAATGTATTGCAATGTCCTAACCAAATAGTTAGTGGTGTTTTGTGTAAACAAGGTATCATAAGTGGTATTGTGGGAACTGCTACAAAATATAAGATAATAATGAAAAGGATGAAACCCGTCATCAATAATGCAAATAAGATATCGTCATTCGTTTCTGTGTCTTTTGAACGTTTGTTCAAAATACTTGTTTGCTTTTTCACGGAAATGTGAAATATTGCGTTAAAAAGTTGGCAGAACTCAGAACCTGTGGCATGGAATACCAGATATGCAATGTAAATAGAGGATTTTGCGAATATTAGAAATCCATGGTATAGAATTACGACAAGATTTAGTTGATGGTCTACCATGCAAAAGTAGTAAAGTTCGAAGACTGTTAGGGCAAAGGAAATATTTAATATTGACGGCCATATAAATCGTTAAAAAATTGGTATAATTTGCTATTCTTCTGAAGATGGAAATGTTTCGAGCTGAATTGTATTGGAATTAAAAGTAGCAGGTTATTTGCTAAGTATACTAGGCCTTGGAATATTTCGATTGTTGCTTTTGTTAACATTTTAATAGTTATATTAAAAGTAGTCACTAATTAAGACGTAGTATCGGTAAAGACGACGGAAATCTGAACTTTTTTCGAGGAGCAATAATATTATTCTTCCTGAAAGACAACTTGTTTTGCTCAACGTATTGGTACGCTAGTAAAAATATTGGCGTGTGTTCAGAACACACGCGTGGAATTAATCTGATAATCTGAAACCCACTGAAACAGCCATCGTAACAACGTAACTGAAAAGACGCGACAATTTTTAATGATGAATAATGTGGCCAATAAGGACACTTTCGAATGATATGTCACATGACATACCTATGTTTAAAGTTACAAACTTTGACCTTAATTTCTGAAGTAATAATATGTAAAAGAAGGGTTTGACGAATGTGGGAGGAAAAAAACACTCAAGCTTTCGAAATTTAATGAATTTCTTCATCTGACCCTTTGATATACTTGACGAGAGGTTTCGATTGCTGTATTCGTCAAATGTACACTATTATTGAAGTTTATACCTTTCGACTTGGAGCTTTGGGTTTGACCTAGGGAAGTGAAAATTGTTTTGGTTCTCATTCTTTACAAAAGTGACCTTCTTGCTAAATTTGAACGAGATCGGTTAAATGAGTTCTTGAGTAGACAAACATACAGACAAACATGATAAAGTTAATACTAACTGACGCTTCGCTTTCAGGTATGTAATAACCCAATTAAGTTGTTTATTAAAACATAAATTGAATTAAGCTTGTAGATTTATTCTAAAACTGGAGACTACAGCCAAGACTTTAGAATAACACGAGAAGAATATTGCCCAGTTTAATTAGAATTGACTAAAATTTAATTTACTTTATGATCTAACCTAATTTATTAATAATATTTGTTAGTTTTATAAGCTAAAGTTTTAAAAATCTATAATGATAAAATATTGAATTGTTTGGGGGAAATGTAAGAAAAAAATTAGACGTATTGTAAACTGCCTATAAAAGTCCACATAATTTATATATGCGTATGTGTATGTTTTTGTAAGCAATAAAATGGTCAATTACAAAAATTAACTTAAAAATTTATACTTATTTAACAAAATCTGGATAAATTATTTTTATTTAATTTTTACACTTGTTACAAGTTTAAAAACATTAATTTAGTGTAATCAATATTAGCAGTTTATGAATAAGTAGTATGACAAAAATGTGTTATAACTATGAACTATCTTTTTAAGTATACAAACAGTGGATTTTTAAATCAATTCATGATGGCAGTGATATAGAAATTCCCGAAATATTCCCAGTAGTTTTCACAAGGAAAAAAGTTCGCTGTAATACAAACCGCATTAAACTTGGTGCTCTACTCCGATCCAAAGTGTGAAAGGAGCCCATTTGAAGCACAACCTTTGGACAACTTCGAAGAATTTTTCTAGTCCATCTGCATTTGCATCCTTGATTGTACTTTTTCCAGTTTTGTAACACTTTGCCAGATTTTAAAATAGGTTGACTTCCCAAGTCAAGTATAACCCATAGCACTGAAATTACAAGTAGACTATTCAAGCAGAGAACTAAGGTGGTCCAAGCAGGCAAAGATATCCGAAATACTAAAGCTGAGTACAAAAACCCAATGAGGACTACCGCCCCAAAAAATTGAACAACGGGCAAAAGGTGTGCCCGAAAACAAATATTTGTAAATAATATAAAAAGCTGTATATAGCGGTATTGGACTGACGTCGATAAACAACGTTTTGGATGGTGATAAAATTTTACAATCCAAGTTAACCTACAATAATGTATAAGATTCACAAAATATTACAGCAATGAATGCATAAAAGATACATGCAAGTTATTGAGAGAAAAACTTACGTCATTCGAGTTAACATTTTTGTAATGCATTTTATCGAGGCACACAAAGTTATCGTCACTAATGCTGCAAGCGATCCAACAGGCAACATAAATATAAAGTTGATTAGAAACACCAATATTCGAAATCGTAAAGTGTTGCAATTGCCTAACCAAATAGTCAAGGGTGTTTTGTGCAAACAAGGTAGCATAAGTGATATTGTAGGCACTGCTACAAGACATAAGAAAATATTGAAAATGGCAAGACCTGTCAACAAAAGTGCAAACCAAATATCGTCATTGGTTTCTGTGTCTGTTGAACGTTTATACATAATATTTGTTTGCTTTTTAAGAGATATATGAAATATTGCGTTAAAAAGTTGGCAGAACTCCAGACCCAATTTATTGAATACTAGATATACAATCACATTTGACAGTTTTGCAAATATTAGAACTCCGTGGTATAGAATTATGACAAGATTTAGTTGAGGGTCTACCATGCATAAGTAGTAAAGTTCGAAGGCTGTTAGGCCAAGAGAAATATTTACTATTGGTAGCCATATAAATTTACTAAATACTTTGTATAATTTGCTATTGTTCTGCAGATGGAAATATTTGGAACTGAATTGTATTGGAATTAAATGTAGCAGGTTGTGGGATAAGTATACTAGGCCTTGGAATATTTCGATTGTTGCTTTTGTTAACATTGTGAAAGTTGTATTTAAAGTAGCCACCAGTTAAGACGTAGTATCACAAGAGGAATGAAATCGTTTTTTTTTGAGGAAAAATAATAATATTCTTATTGAAAAACAACTTGTTTTGATCAACATATTAAGTTGACAAAAAATATTGGCGTGTGTTGAAAACACGCTCGTTTAATTAATCTGAGAATAAAGCCAAAATCAAACAGCGATCATAACGATGTAGCTGAAACGAATACACAAATGCTATTTGTGAAAATCGAATTATTGAGTATTGTTGCGAATTAAGAACGCTTTCGAATGATGTGTTTTATAATATCGAATTGCTAACTTCAATTTCTGCCCCCACAAGGTCATTGTGACACAATACGACACCTCTAATTAACGAGAGATTTCGATGGGGTTGTTTAAATGTTCATTATGACTAAGTTTGACCTTTGACCTTGGGTTTGCTCTTGGGGGCTGAAAATTAATAGGGTTCTTGCTCTTTACCATAGTGACCTAATTGCTTAGTTTGCAGGAAATTGGTTCAATTAGTTCTTGAGTAGACCGACAGACAGACGGGTAAACATGATAAAGTCAATACTGACTGACGCTTTGCTTTCAGCTATGTAATAACACATTTCGGTTGTTTATTAAAATATTAATTATATTAAGCTTGTAGATTTACTCTAAAACTGGAGATTACAGCCAAGACTTTAGAATAACACGAGAAGAATATTGATCAGTTTAAATAAAATTGGCCAAAATTTAATTTACTTTATGACCTGATCTAATTTATTGACAATATTTGTTAGCTTTATAAGCTAAAGTTTTAAAAATCTAAATTAATAAAAATTATCAAATTGTTTGAAGGAAATGTGAAAAAAACAGACAAGTAAAATAAATTGTGGATAAAAGGCTCCAAATATTAAACAAACAATTAGGATAAATTATTATTTTAAATTATTTTCAAGTTTAAAAACATTTATTTTGTGTGATCAATTATAGTCGTTTTAAATAAAGTGATATATTTAATTGTGGAAGAATTGTACAAAGTTCATAAAAAAATTATATTCTCAAGCATAATATTTTTGTGTTGTTAGACGTACTCGTCTCGTCTTTGTCTACTTTCTCTGTTGAATACGCACTTCAGTAAGCCAATTAAATTGTAAGAATAACACTTCAATTAAAAATGAATTACAACTTATACGATATTGTACAAAATGTCAGTGCATTTGATCTAAATAGCTTAATATTTATTTAGCATTTGAGAGCAAGTTAATGTGATAATAGCTGAATAGCTTAACTACTTAGCTGAATAGCTGAACAGCTTATATGTGACTCAAATTAAGCGAAATAAAATGTACCGTGAGTTGCGTTTAGGTAAAAGATAAATAAAAACAAGGTACTTTTTTTAATGATTTGCTTGATAAGCAAAGTACGGCTCACAAAATGTATTATTAAGTTTGGCTTTATTCTAAAGTGCAGAAATAGTGAACACAATTGACTTAATTCACGTTGGCAGTGATATAGAGATTCCAGAAATGTTCCCAGTACTTTTTACAAGAAAGAATGTTCTCTGTAATACAAACCGCATTAAATTTGGTGCTCTACTTCGATCCAAAGCATGAAAAGACCCCATGCGTAGCACAACCTTTGGACAACTTCGAAGAAACTTTTTAGTCCATCTGCATTTGCAACTTTGGTTATACTTTTTCCAGTTTTGCAGCATTTTGCCAGATATTAAAACAGGTTGACTTCCCAAGTCAATTATAACCCATAATAATAGAATTACAAGTAGATTATTCAAACAGAGTAAGAACGTGATCCAACCAGGCAAATATATTCGAAATACTAAAGTCGAGTACAAAAATCCAATAAGGACTACCGCCCCACAAAATTGAATAACGGGCAAAAGGTGTGCTCTAAAACAAATGGTTGTCAATAATATAAGAAGTTGTATATCGCGGTATTGGACTGACGCCGATAAACATAATTTTGGATGATGGTAAAATTTTACAATCCAAGTTAACCTACAATAATGTAAAAAAAACAAATATTACAGCAAGGAATACAGACAAGATACTTTAAATTTTAAGTTATTTTAAATTTACCTCATTCGTGTTAACATTT
>JAQFZG010004085.1:0-12365 GCA_034695465.1 Entomobrya nicoleti | reverse complement strand
AAATAGTATCGATATCCAAATGTATTGATCGTAAACTAAAATAAATTCGGAAAATAGCAAACCCTGTATTCCTTGAGAACCGCAACTAACGAAGTGTATAGAACTAAGCGTGTTTTCTACAAATAGACTCTCGTCGCCTAGAATACTGTCTATAAACACAAACCAAGTGAGGCTAAATGGATACAGTTGATCTTCAACAGGTTGGCCATAGTCAATGCTAAATGGAGTAAAGTTTCCCATCAAAGTTGTTAACACAAATGCGTAGGCCATTGATAGTTGTTCCTCTGGATCCTTCGCAGATCGCATTCTCGCTAGTAGAAAATCAATTTGGTTCCTATGATGATATTTTGCCTCTTGTATTTCATAATGGATATTATTTAGAATATCTTTATCTTGCGACCAACTGCTCCAATATATTAACTCGTTTCTATTTGTGCCTTCTGTATTTAATATATAGTTCTTTGAAAGATTTACTACATTCATGTGCAATGTTACAAATCCGTATTCACATTCAAAACAAGGTACTAGCTTTTGTACATCTGTAATATTGCACAGACCATTCGTATTACACTTTAGTTCCACAATTAACAAAACATCAGTAACTATTTTATAGTTCGAGCAGTCCAGCCAAAATGCACGTTTACGTCGAATCATCCAATTATGTAGACTTTCTTTATCATGAATTTCCATTTTAGTTTCATGAACTAACATGTGAATAGGAGCTTGATTACTTGGAATAGTAGAACGAATTAGAATAAAACCTGGAGAATGTGTAAATATTTGTGTATGTTTGCCAATAGCTAACATGTATTCCGGCATGAGTAAATCGATTTGAACTTGACACTGCCATAATTTTGAAGCAGCAGAAAACAATTCAAGATTTATACCAACGCAGTAGCCACTACTATGCCCATATGAAATGTATGGCGTTATCGGTGTGAAATATTTGGAGTAATGACAAGGATGTCGAATATCTTTTCGGCTTTGAAGTTGTGGTCCTCGTTCTTCATATATTCCACTGAATGACGGAACATTTTCCGAAATCCAAATGAATTGTGGGAGTTCAAATCTTTTTCCTTGAGGTATGTTCAAGAAAGCGTAATCAAATCGTCGTAATATTATTGGAATTTTTAATGACTGTGAATTAATGTTAACTCCACGAAAATTATTTAAAACTACTAGACAATTATCCGACTTGAACACGTTTAGAATTGTATCCAAGTTTTTAATTATATCGTAATTTTTGTCTGAATTTGTTTGATACTGTTCGTATGCAGTTTTAATTCTCAAACGGGAATCCCTTGCGAAATTGTAATATTTTATCAATTTCTGAATATTCTTCTTTAATAAATTTTCTGGAAAATGAGAAAATGAAGTTATGTTGAGGAAATATTTGTAATTTTGTGTTTTATTGTTAGTATTCGAATAAGCACCTATTGTTTGAAGGAGTACACAAAATATTGAAATATTTCTCATTTTTCGTTGGGAAATGTTAAAACTTGTCTCAATGTATAATCCGTTAAGCTACTTTGCAAATAATTTGCAAGTCAGGATAAGCTTGCGAACGTATTCGCGTGCATAATAACTGGTTGCCAAGCTAATTATCGCTATGGAATTGTTTTTTTACAAAATCAATTTAATTCTAACATGACCACTCTGATAAGAGGCTTACGCAAACTTCACTATGAAGCTTCAAAGTAATTATCAGACCATCTTATTATTTAAACTAGGAGAATCATTTGTCAAGACTAAAATTTATGCTTATAATACGTAAAAATCAATAAGCTCAATTAGATTTAGTCACTAGCCACTTTAAGGATACGAAACTTTAGGATATGCTTTCCTGATTTATCCTTTACAACTTTTTTTTCTGCTTAGCGTAATTTTGCTGTCAAATATTTTGCTTTTTAAGAAAAAATCTCTGGTTTTATGAAAAAAGTTTTAAATAACAATAAAAATGTGTTTAATTTGATTTTTGATAACTTATTTTACAACGTAATGTTATAAATAATTTTGAACAGGAAAGGGCTACTTCAGCAGAAGTTTACATATGAATATGCAGAACATGATATAACTTCACTAGTAATACTTTTTGTTCATAAAGTATAGTAAGGTCTGAATATTCTAGCAAAACAATTTCCTTTACAGCAATTATTACGCATTGTATGTCTAAACAAATTGGTTTCTCATCGAACTGACGTTTAGTTTTAAGCATACTTGCAATTTATACTTACCATATATGAAGTATATGTGATATACTAAACAATATTCAGACGAACAATTTATTGATGCGCCAATCATTAGCAAAATACATTCTTTTACTTTAGGCATTCGATATATGTCCCAATCTTTGATTCTCAAATTTGTGAAAGGGCACAACAAATCTGTTTCCAAATGTATACATCTTTTGTCCAAAGTGTCATAGATGTCTTTTTACCATGATATAAATTTCCCCACAAATATCTCTTCCCTAATTATGCTACAGATTTGTGAATAATAACAAATTTAAGGATTTGAGATCTTACCCAGCAAGTTTCTACAGATGGTGTGCACGGAGCAAAAACTCTGTTGTCAAATCTACTCAAAATAAATATATTCGAGCTTGGAATAAAATCCATAACTTTAATGTAAATTTCTTGATGACTTTTATGTGAAATGTTGACCTAGAATATCACATAAACAGCGTAATATGTCATTTGAGGTTCTGGTTTCTTATTTTTCAAATATGTCGAGTATCTTTTTAAAAAGTAAAAATAGGTCTCTATATTTTTGTGATCTAACCCAGCCAACACAGGCATTTGAACTGTGCAAATATTTTTTGTATTTCAAGGGTGTCAGAATGGCTTGATATATGTTTGAAATGTATTGCAAATCTACTTGGGTAAACGACAAGTTGTGTTCCATATATTCTAAAAACATTGTTTGGATTATTGGAAAGTTTGACTGTTGAGTTGTGGAAGTAAAGTGCAGGAAACTATGGTGCAGTTCTTTTATTCAATTTAATACCCAAAAGAGGTGAAGAGTGCAATATTGAAAGGCGAGAAGAAATTCGAGAAAATAAGGAAACATGGCTTGGTATTTCATACTTTCCGAGGGAAGTAAGGACCTATATGACCTAGACATAGGTTACTCGACAATTAACTTTTTCATTCTACTTTTTTCCAATAAGGACAAAAAGAAGAACAATTACAATATTATTAGACCGTTACATTTGGATATTGTTTTACTCACTGACCATAGTTATTAGTGTGATTTATTATTTGGCTTAAGTTGTGTATATTTAACTTTAAAATTTATGTTAAAAAGGACAGATAAAGTTATAAATTTACTCAAGTTTTGGGCGATATTTTTTGTTCCTTAAGCAAACTTAATTAAATCAAGCAAGCGAATCGTAATATTAAATATTTCTGATTAAAAGAAACACCTTATAACCCAAGAAGTAATTATCTGTTAGAGCCTGTATTAGTTTTGCTTAAAAATATGGAAAACTCTTGTCCGATATCAACCTAAATAAATTTTTTATTGAACTGACATACTATTCTACTAAAGACAATTCCTTAAGAATTAAAGACACAATACTCTACGATCACGTATATCGGCTAATACTTTGTACGCAACAATTTTTTGTTCTGTACATATTGAATCCCACAAACAGCTCGATGAATAACATTGCAAAAAGTTCTTTGCAATGTTATTCAAAAGTTTGTATATTGAGTTTTTACGAACGTGATTTATATGGAAGAGGCCTATATTTTGGACGCAAACGGCCATTTTACATGCGAAAAATTCCAGGAAATAGTTCATGTGTATGAATATTATGGTGATAGTAATATGCTAAATATAAACTCCATGAAATATCCATATTCCATTTCCAACTGAGTTATTTTAGCTTAGTTTTAACTGAGTCGATATTGGATACGATCAACTAATAATAGCTATAGGCAAGATGACGATATAAAGTTGAGACAATTTAAAACCTTAAATGTTTTCACTTTTATGTACGACAACACTACCCAATTTATGTATTTAAAATAATGTATATCTACCTGTTTGTATGCAAAGCATGTTAATTATATCATTTAAATATGATTTCCTAAAAAATGTAAATAATGATTTTTTTGTTATTTACACGTTTGAGTCTGATCAACCTCAAGATAATTTTTGTAATCCAAATAATAGAGGTTGAATATAGATATTCAATATTAGAGAAAATTAAATGAAAGTATCACGATATTATTTAAATAAAAAACACTTAAAAAAATGAAAAAATCCAAAAAAGTTCAAGCCATGATACAACATCATTTTCAACCTTGATAACAAACTAGACAAATTAATTGATATTGAATCGAGTCTCTACTTATATCCAAAAGTATGTATTGATTCATATACGTTTAACTGAACCAGCGACAATTAAAACTAAAATTCTTACCAAACCAAAAAAACTGGAAATGATTGTATTAGCTGAAGTATACAGTCAATTATTTATAGGACAACATGCTTGAAATATTTCGAAGAATTTCCAGGAAAATGGATAGCTAAAACCAAAACATAATTATTGAATGAACAATTTTATTCCGTATAATTAAATTTTGCCCACTTGGAACCTACATGAGACCAAAGAGATGCATTGCAATAGCATTGCGACCCAGAAGTATTATTTAGGTTAGTGTCAAATAAAAACGAGAAAGATCTACTGATTAAATCGTAAAACCAATAATGCAGTCGTTTAGCAGTAAACGCATTTTCGATTTAAAGAAACTTGTTCGTCATATGCATGTATTTTGTTGGTGTAATATTGATGCAAGGTATCAAGTAATACCAACAGTACAAATTTTGAATATTAAAAATATATGAAAGGACGCCGCAGCTAATTCAATGAACAAATCTTGACTAACTCGAGGAACAAAGTTAAGTTTAACAGTAACGTATATTGCGTTGCTTTCACCAATTATCAATTACAAATGTAGTACAAACAAAAGTCAAGCGCATCGGTAAATTGTTAACCATTCAGTAAAATTTCTCAAAAACCTTTTTCACAAATTGTCTTTGTTTTACTGACCTCATAATTTTTTTCAGCATTACTAGTTTTTAATGTTAAATTCTCGTGAGGCTCGTGGCTCGGGATCTAGATTATGAAATTATCAACATGTGAAAATACATAAATAAGTGATTGGCATGTATGTAAACATGTCATTCGTACTTGACATTTATTCAAACTTTCGTCCTCAGGAATATGCGGAATTACAAACTGTTTATAATAATGCTTCATTTTCATCAAATAGATATACCGGAGTTTTGTTCTGAAAAGAGTTTTGGGTTAATTATAACTTATAACATAACACTTATTGCAACAATACTTACATATCCAAATAGCCACAACACAACATTTCCACAGGACATGCTGAATTTTTAGACGCAATTCAAGAATATATAAAATGCTTGATGACGTTAACCCATAAATAAGCATCAAAAACAAAGTTACAATATTTCCGCTCATATTCGGCTTTTCGTCCTCAACACTTTTCCTAGTCTCCTTTAAAGCAAACTGCTTACTATTTCTAAAGAACTTTGGCCACCAGTCAAACATTCCAGACTCCTTTATAAATTTCATCCTTTTCACTACGATTGGATGAACGTACCCGCTTAACTTCAATGATAAACTTATATCCGAATAAGGCTCTTTTCCAACGTAAACATTTTGAGTACCATTTCTCTGTAGCTGCTGTCCAAGCTCGTTGGCCAAAATTTCTGGAACAACCAAAGCAGCTCGATTGCATTCAGAAAGAAACTTTTCTAAATACTCACGTTCTACGTTCCATGCATCATATCTTTTCCACGTAATATCCCATGAATGCCTTCTTCTAGAAACGATGAACGGGTCGAATGCTGATGTCACGATAGATTCAATCTCGGGATGCAATCTTGTGTGATTCATAATTTTAGATAGAATTGCACTAGTAACATTATTAAACATTGATGCTTGTGTCCATTCATATAGTTCAGAAGTAATAGCAAACATGTGCTTTTTGGTAGGATCATGTGTCAAGTAGTGTGGATTTACTTCAGTTAAATGAAGCCAAGTAGTCTTATTGTCGCGTTCTATTTTCCTTTGTCGTAAACTATAGGACAGAGATGCCGTATCAAAATGAAGATGTGATGATCTAGAGTAAACCGTAAAGTTGTTGTCAACCAGTTCTTCAAATGTTTCGTATGGTACAGATTTCCTGAGTGTAATCATATTGTAAACATTTTCACTTTTGTATGCATTGCTAAGCACAATTCCAACCAGGAGAAAGCTTCCAACGGCAGAACGTAAGATTAGATTTGTTGTAACGCTGCCGAAAAACGGATCTCCTTGCTCAACCATAACTTTATACGTACTGAAAAGGTATCCAAGAGTCATCGTAAAGAAGCTTTGGTAGTAGCTTCCTGTTTTGGGAACTCTTGCTACAATCCATGCTAAAGATATGCTGGAAAGCAGTATGCACCCCCAAATGTAGATATCATACACACTAAACAGTTCAGAGAAAGGAATAAACTGTTTCCCTCTGTCACCACCGCAACTCACAAACCGCAGATTAGTAACTTCCTCCGGCAGTGATAGCAGACGATAAACAGAATACTTCGAGGATTCACCTGTAACTTGTAAACTTGTTGTAAGTGCAATGTCCCTGCTTTTAATTTCCTTTTCGAATAATCGACCTTTCACACATATCATGTCATCGTAGTAGTGGTACGTGTAATTGCCCATCATCACTTGTAGTAAACTTGCCATGGCGTGAAATAATCTTTCATGAACATCTTTAAATGGAATTTTTGCTAGTGACTTGAGTTTAATTGTCGAATTTTCAAAGATGGTACTAGAATCTTTCGACAAGTAGTTTTTACAATAACGCAAATGGTTCGTCATTGCGTTAAAAATTCGGTCATCTTCGGAATCACTTTCTGAATCTGGAAGCTCCCATAACGTATTTGTTTCCTTCGATTCTGTACTTCGTCCAGATAAGTCATATGAAAGAGAGTCCAAGTCGAGCGGATGTCTTGTTAAGGCAGGTCTAAGCATAAAATGAGACTTACAATTGCCACAGTTTTCAATTCTCGTAAACGACGCAATGTTTCCTGTTTTTAAACTAATGTTTCGATACACTTCTTGAAAGTATGCCACTACGAATACATTGGAAGTTAATAGTGGATACCCACTAAACTTCTCGAGATATACTGTATTAGTGATCCAGCTGTAAAACCCCAATAGCTCACCATCATATAATTCTTGATTGTTTCTTATGGGAAATGGCATGCGGGAAAAATTCGGTTGCTTGTATTTAGTTGAAATTAACAGGCTAACCTGGGGAACGCTAGACGGTTGCATGTAATTGAAATATTGAGATTGTACGGAAATTTGATAATAAAATATTTTTGGATACTTGGATTTCACACTTGAAAAAAAGAAGACATCTGGAAACATATGTACTTGAACTTGACATCTCCATGGTTTCATACGTAAACTCATGTTAAAAAAATTAAACTGCAATGATAAATGAGCTTCTGGCTGGGGTCTGTAGTAGTCAAGTCTTTTTCCAAATGAAACATCCGATGCCGTGGTATAAATATGTTGGAATTTATCCAGCTGTCTTACAACATTTGGGTTTGTGGGTAGTAAAAAGTTAATACCCATGTGGTTGTCTAGTAGAATGAAGCACCTGTGTCCACTAAATATACTTAGCACTGTATTTAAATTAGAAAATATAAGGTCGTCTGCGATCTTGCCATCTGCGAAATATCTGTTTTGAAAGGGACCTATTATTATTAAATTAACTAGAAGCATATATTTCCTTATTGGAAACATCATATTGACCATTGAATTGTTTGCTTCAAGTTTTCGAGTTTCTAAATATTTGAAGTTTACTATTATACAAGTGCTTCCTTTAACTGTTGGATAACTTTGCTATTTAGACTGGGTTAACTTTATACGACCACAAAAAGCCTTTATACGAACGTAATAAAAAGATTAGAATTTTTTACTGATTTGAGCGTTAGCGTTAGGCGTTTGGATACAAGTTTTTGTATTCGTTTGATATTGAAAATTCCCTATTTATTACTTATTATTGAGCCAAATATATTTTCCACTAAACCAGCGGTAAACTGTATAAAATCATCCAAAAAATAAATGAGTACAGTATTTACAAAGCTCTGAATAAGTTTTCGTTTAAAAAAACTTAAATATAATGAAATTCACCGTTTGTTCGATTTTGTGAAAAATTATACTTACGTTATGTCGACATATGTTTGTGATACGATTTTGAGGATAGACTATTTAAAAACGCTAGAATATGCTTACGGTTGTTTTTCGCAAGACCGGCTTAATGTATGGTTAAATGTTTGTGAATAGTAAAGTATTCGAGTGTGTAAAGTTTTAATTACATCCATGTTTTTTACTTTTGTGTGAACATATTAACTGTGATGATGATATAAGCTAAAGTTATTAGAAAGCGTATGAATAACTAAATTCCAGACGCAATCAGCATTCCAGTATTAACCAATAACTTTATTTCAATTCATTTTCCTGTTATGCTCAACTATTTTTTTTCCAATAGCTATGATTTATATGGAGAATGGTAACCAATTTAACTAAATACTTCACAAAGCCAGGATTTAAAAAGAATTAAACGAAAGTTTTAAGATAAATGAAATTTTCGCGTCTAAAAAACTTATCAAAACAATTATCCCAAATATTTCGTACTTTGATTTAAAAACAGTTACACGAATAAGGATTAAGGATAATGAATCTGGAAGAAGAAATTTTGAAGTCACATTTTTTTCAAATTTAATATAATTCAAGTATCTAAGAAAAAGTATTCTAATAGAACCCTTCAAAACAAGCTTTTTCGAAAGTCAAATATTTCTTAGAAATATTCTAGCGAAACAAACTGGAAATTAATCAAAATCGTGAACTTATACTAACCTTAACTATATTTTTAAGAGTATATTCAGCAATAATCTTACACGTTTATCAATACTTAGCTAGCCCAACCTGACTAAATTTAAATTAACCAACGGAAAAGGAGAGTCGTTACCACTTGTGCAAAAATGCGAATTTTAGAGACTTTAACGTTACGATTATTTCACATGTTTTAAAGCATATATTTAAATTCTTATATAGAGCCTCAAATTTAATTGTTTCAGTAAATAAATATTAATTTTTATTACGTATAATTGCCATACTCTACCTTGAACAACTGTTAATATAGTAAGAAAGTATTATTACAGTTGTAAATAGATATTATCAGCCGTTTTATATATAAATAGTCAATAGTAAAATTTAATAGAAAACCATACACTCAAATTAAAAAACAAACTAAACCTGAATATAACTTTCAAGTGTAAATTAGATAATAAATTATGTTTTATTTTTATTTTCAGGCTACCAACTTCCTAGAAATAAAAGGACTTCTGGACATTTGTTGTGAAGTAGTTGCCAACTTGATCCGAGGCAAACCCCCGCGTGAAATTCTTGAGTTTTTTGGATTGCCTTGGCAAACCGTGGAGAAGAGGCAGAATGGAAAGGCACAAAAGACTGGTGAAATGGAAAAAAGGCTAATGTCGTCAATGCGTTTTACCCTATTCAAAGCAATTATTTTACCGTACAAGCAAAGTGTTATCAGTTATGAGACGAGAAAAGTTTGTTGCAATTAGTCTTTATCTTGTTGCCGTTTGATACAATTAATTATTCTTGGAGCTCCGAGCAGTGAAATAGTGAACATGTTTTGTCTGTAATCATAATTGGCTTAATATTGCAACGAAGATAAATGCAAATTAATAACCGAGTTGAATAAAATATTAATAATATGTTTTCCACGAGTTATCCAATTTTTTTCAAACTAATTCTACATCACGCCATGAAACAAACGTATTAAAATTCATGTTTTCTTTATTTTCAGTTATACTGGGATAGGTAATGTACTATTTAGATAACTTTTTTCAAATGTATTCATTTAAATGATATTCCATAAATTCGAGATCCCCGTAACTATTGTTTCCTCCATTTTTCCGAATTTCTCCCAAAATAACTCCAGTTTTCCTTCTAGTCTCCTCGGCTCTCTCAAAAGCAGCATTTGCAGCGTTTCTACACTTTCCTCCACACATTTCGCTGATAACCAATTTATTTCTAGCACAAGTCTGTGCAATATTTTTATGGCAAAGTTAAAAACGTGTGAAGTTTTTTATAAATAAAAGGTATTATGACAGAGAGTTATTTACTTAATGTTAAACAGTGAGCATATTGAATGCGAACACTACAATCATCCATTAAATCGAAATATGAGATAATGTGGAATAAGTTGGATGTATAAGTACGTAGATATGGTGGAAGGCAATTAGTTTACGGGCTCTAGTATACCGTAACCGTAACCTTTTATGCTAGTGTGGTGTATATTTTATGGCTTTGTGTTATGAAAAGTGACCCAAGTAAATATGGTTTTAACTACAAATGTGTTTTAATAACAATTAACAGAATATTTATTTATTCAAATGTTTTACTAGAAGTAATACGTAAGCTTCCGTAGCAACACAGATCTGGCGTGTGGACTAAAGTGAAGCGAATGTGGGTCAAGACACAACAAAAATGTTTTTGTTTTGCAGCAAAATGTGATCGTTAAATTAATATTATACATTTCGTTTAATATATTCCTCTACTTTAATTAATACAATTTATTTAATCAGGAATTTAACTACAAAATAAGTATATTTGAAAAGCCTGAATATTATGTATTCTTCATGTAGGTGTCAACAGCACTGTAGTAATTAATGTATTCTTTAAGCTTCATTCAACAGTATCAAATTAACAGCATTATTAATTATATCATCATTCATCTTTAAACCTACACTGAATGTGACCAAACCATAAGGCCCCGCAGAAATTCCTACTAAACGGCAAGCCAAAAGCCCTTTCCTATCTACTTTTCTTGTCAAATAAATTCTTCAAAAACTTTTGAATTTTACAGTATTCATATACGGCAAGTTGTCTAAGCGCGTACTTACAACATTTATTATAAAAATTAAAAGTACACCTAAAACAGCAGCAAGATGAACAAGAATAGATAGAATGTGATACAACTTAAGAATTATGTACCCTCCACAAGATGCTAGAAACACTCCTCCAAATACACAAACTGTGAGTACAAAACCAAGCAGATTGTTTGTTAAAGTCAAGAGTAGTTGTGTTGTAAGATATCTAAGATAATTTTGTTCGAAAATTTAAGCTGACTTTTGAAATGTGTGGGGATACAAGGTTGATGTGTATTTCTAGAGACCGTCCGCTACAATGAATTCAGGTAGAACGAATGTTAGGATAGTTGTAATTCCAATCACCATTTCAGCTCCGTATATTAAACTAGCAACTGTTTTTGCAATAGTTGAACTTCCAAAACCAATTTGGACAGGATCATAGGATATTGAGAAAGGTACAAGTGCAAAGCCTGGTATAGGTAAAGATGACCCTGCTCCGATATGGTAAATGGACTTATTTCCCATCGAAGTTTGTCCAATGATAGGAACGTTTACTAGGTATTCTGGGACGCGATTAGGTATTCTAGCTTACATCGTTGATTACCAAGATATCTGATTTCAGCATGCATCAGGTTGAAAAGTGAATACATGGATACGTACAATATATTTAATAGATTTACCATCGCATAGACAACTGCTTGATCTAAATGAAAGAGAGTAAAACTTTTCCAGTGAAGAATGAGCCAGATAGAATAGTAAAACACGAGGGGAATTAAAATGAAAATTGCGATGAACAAGAGAAGAAACCCAAACATTTTGTAGCACTTTTTTCGATATAAAGGATTAAGACTAAGGTGAAAGGCTTGAACATTGGATGTAAATGGGTATGGAAAAATTCGACCACAAATGGACAAAACCTGTAATGATCCAAGTGTAAGAGACAGAGTTGTAAAATTTGTAATGAAGCTAGGAATATGAATGTTTAGTGAGATAGGTGGACTACAATTATGACCTTTTAAATGGGATATCTGAGACCAAGTATGAAAGGCACATTTAAAAATTCCAAAATTTGCTGGTTCTTTTTTGAAGTGTTTAATAAAAATTTGGAGATGTAGAGTGGAGAACTAAATGCTCAAATTTGTACAGACTGCGCCTAGAAATTGAAATGGGCTCCCGGTTTACTAGTTTATTATTTAACGGCATGCATTTACACAAACTGTTAAAGATTCAACTAGGGAGGACAACATTATTGATTTAATTTTTGTAAAAAATGCGACAGAAATAGACCATAAAACATCAGTCATAGATAGGGATGTGTCGGATCATTATTGCACTAATATCAGTATTGCGGTTAAAAAGAT
>JAQFZG010004084.1:0-12370 GCA_034695465.1 Entomobrya nicoleti | reverse complement strand
GAGGCGAGAAAAGAGCGCTTGGAAGAGCAGCTTGATAACAGCCTGCTACTCAAAGGTACAAAATATATTCGTAGTAATAGTCAAATTATATAGACAAGGTGATTATTAACAATAATTTTGAATACTAGATGATATTAAGTCGCCGGAGGATAAAAATCGGGAGATTGAGTTACTTCACGAACTCCGAGCTGTTGAAGAACAAAGGGGAAAACTACTCAACAGTTTCCAAGACGACATGCGACAGTGAGTATTATGCAACACAGCAATGATATGTTACTAGCATATCATTTGTAACACTCATTTAAATTGATCGATTAATTTTGTTTTTAGATATGAAAACGAAGACGCTGACCTCGAAGCAAAAATCGCGTCATCCAGACTCTCTCCAAAGGAGTCCAACGTATGATACAAGCTCGACTGGGAATTCACCCCAAAAGAGGAACCCCCTGAAAGGGAACTAGAGCAGAGTGCACCACCAATACCTGTCCCAATACCACCTTATCTTGCAGGTCCAGTGCTGCTCATACTCTTCCTCCTCTTTCCCATCCGACCACATTTACCGAACCTTCACAGGCACTAGAATGAACAACTCCACAGTGTTCACTTTTATAACATTCATTGTTGCTGCCCAATATTAAAACAGTTTAAACATTAGAAAGAAAAAGCCTTCAAGCCTTTCAAAAATATTCAGGTTAGTTCTTTGACCCATTATAGTGGTGTGCATTTGAATGTGTTTAATTCACTATGCAATATTTACTATTATGTAATTTAAATATTTTTAAGCGAATCGCAAGTAAAAAAAGAGCAGAAGTTCTTTTTAAATTAGTTACGTATACGCATTTTTTACTATTTACCTATCGTTGTACATTGCAAAAGCAAAATCATGTATCATGTAGGCTGTAACTTGTATCAAATCAAACAAAATGTAGAAATTGTAAAATATGTTGTAATGTAAACTATCATCATAACGATTACTATACCATTTAAGATAATAATTGTTAACTTTATCGGGTAAATTGTAGCTAATTGTAGGTAAATTTTATCAGAAAATCGAATAATTAGAGTGAAAAATCCGTCGCTGTCGCATTTTCTAAAAAATACATGATGATTAGTAGTATTCGTCATCACCCCACACAAAAACAATGAAAGTTACCGTAACAACCAATACTACTTTCAGTAATTAGTAATTATCATTATGCTGTAAATATTTGGTTAATTTTGAGTAGTTATTTTTCGTATAATTGTCACTGTTAATTTATTTAGGAGTTTAAAGTCCCATCCCATCTCAGGTTGTTTTTCGAAAATGAACAAAGTTTCGTCATAACTTATTTTTAGTTTTTTTTAAATGTTTTTTAAAAAGTAGTATTTATTTTAATCAAGCTGTGAAATAGGTTATCAACTAATTTATTTGTTGAAATTTAAACTGCTACAATTTCTGCTGCTACTGCTGCCGCTATAAACGAGTTGATTGACCAAGTCAAGTCAAGAATAGGGTTGAAGGTCACTTACTCTCAAAAATGATTTTGTTAAAATGGCTCAGTTAAAATAAAAACCAAGTTAATTGCTATAGAGAAGAGAGACATAACAATGAAATGTTTTGTAATAAAAGATAATAATACTAGTTAATAATAATTAATTGCTTTTGTTATCACTGATTTGCCAGCAAAGCAATACAGATTACTTAGCAGTTGTAAAATGGAGCGCAGTAACAAAAAACGCAAAAAACTGAATTGGCTAAATCGTGTCTATAAAAATATATAAAGCTATTTTTTAAGAGATGGAATTTTTGGATGGGAGGCGAATAGATTGACTTGATCGACTGATTATTTATTTTGTAAACTTACATAATACAGATGAACACAGCAAACAAAAACCATTAACTTAATAATAATATCTAAACAATTTTTTTGTAGAATTGAATTTATTACACAAAAAAATTCACAAAATGTATCAACAACCATGTCATAATGTCATGTGAACAAGCTAGAATTATCAACACTTAGTTTCTAAATAGTAGAGTAAATTTTTTCTATTAAAAATGCTCTCTGTAGCGACATATTATATTAAAAATAAATCTGCGCAGTTTGTTTCAAAGAAAAAACACAGAGTTATAATAGTTATTATTATTGTTATGAAATAATAAACAGTGATGATGATTAACATGAATATAAGTGGAATGTCCAAGCGTCTTTTTATTTGGCAATGAATCAATGAATGAAATTCCATTTGCATATGTGCATATTACCTACTTGCATAACCCTTTACGTTGTTGAACTGATGAGGAGATTGATACAATATGCCAAAGGCTATGGATATTTCTATTCAGTATTTTTTATTACTCTAAAAAAGTTTGTTGCGAAGATTTGCTCCACTTTTTGGTGTTTTTTTACAACAATATATTATTTCTTATTTGGATAGTTTGAAGGTTAAAAAGCAGCACTTGTAACAGAAGGGCCAATGGGCTTCCGGGTAATTAGAAAATACAAACGACATAATATTCAGTGTTGTACAGGTAGATACTTAGGGTAATTTTTTGTTGGTTTTCAGTGTGAATCCGGTAGAAAATGGTTTGTGCTTTTACCCGCGTCTTTACTTTGGCATTTTCTTCGCTACTAATAGCGATATTTCTGCTGTTGGCGAGCTGTTCCGATGGACAAGCTTTTGTGATCCTGAGTGGCGGTGGAGGTGGGATCCTGGAGTCTTCTACTTCATCATCATCTTTCAGTACTTTTTCTTGGCCTTTTGATGAAAGTGAGGAAGCTAGACTACCCAGGTCCTGCAGCAATAAGCATTTCCAAAATTTGTTGATCAATGCCTGTGGACAAAGCTCTAAGAGAAGTGTACAGCAACCTAAAGTACCACCGATTTTGATGAATTTGCTGGTTGTGGAATACTATTTCGCCCCCGCATTAACATCATCGGTTCATCCCCACCAACAACCACCCGCTGCTTCTCCGCAAAGCGACCAACAACAGCCCAGCAGTAACCACATAAATGGTGCGTGCAAAGTTAATATGTGGAGAGTTAATTTTGTGAAAATGAGTTTTTATTGGTTTTGTGATAATTAATGTAGGGTGGATACCTCCCAGTTTATCGAAAAACGGAGATGTGGTGGATTTACCACTGGTGATTCAACAGAGAACCACGGCATCCATCCCGTATCATATTACCCCGGAATCGGTGATGATGAAAATGGAACCTTGGTTAGCACCTTGGGTATTGGAGCATCATCATTCTGATGGTCATGGGGCGGGGGTTATCCTAATCATGGAGGCGCCCCCCTCTTCCTTTGGTAATCTACAACATGGGTTATCTTCAGCATCTTTACAACTTCTGCACGAGGAATTTGGAGGACTTAAATGGGACCTGAATGAATTTCGTGAGACGCTTCGTCGAACACCTGGAAAATATGAGGAAGTCAAGAGAACCTATGAAATGTGCTGTAAGGACGGGGACTGCGAGAAACACCAAAAACTTCACAAGTTTTGCTGATCAGTTAATTTTTTGACAATTACATAATTGATTAATTACAATAAATATGAATTATTTGGGCTAATTGAATTGAAAATTACTTGATATTTGGGTGTCATAGTGGATTTATTAAAACAAACTGACAAATACTTCTGAATAAAATTTAAAGCATTAATTTAGATTATCACTTTCATTAAATTATTCATAATCAAAAAGCAGATGAAAATGCAAGCAGAGAGAAGCTGTTATGCTGGCTGTCAGATCATAAGCCATCGTCGTTCCAAAAAAGTCAAGAATGGTAAGAAAACCTGGATTCCATGAACTGAGGCCTACGTCTAATTTCTGTCCCAAGGTAGCATTCAACATGCAGCTTATACTGCATTTCTTGACATTTGCATTCTGCAGCAGAATTTCTGCTCCTGCTCCATGTTATACTTTATGCACCACAGCTGCTTCCCGTCTCCTGTGTATCTTTTCTTCACTATTTTCCTCATTCAGTTTCTACTGGACAAGATATCATTTTTGTGCAAAAATCAGTTAACTAAAGTTTGTCAGTTGTCATTAAACTGGAAATAAATGACAAGTTCTGGAGCAGGGGGAAGCGGTGGTAATGGTGGTTATATTCCACCTCCACCCACATCAACATTTAATTTAAAACTGGACCTGGGTGCATTGAGCAATCAACTTGGCTCAATTCTAAAGGACTATAAAGGGTGGATTTGCAGGAATCCTGGAAGGGCATCAGATGTCGAGTCCTTTTTTAAAATTTTAGCTTACTTACTACCTGGGAGGATTAAGGGGAATTCTACTGTTCTTCCGGAACTTCTGTACAGTACCTCCAGTGTCATCTCATTTTGGCACGATCATATTCTCAAAAATGAGTTGGAACAGTTGGCATCAGCACAGGAACAACAACGAGCAGGAACTGAGAGGAGGAGAGAAAATGGAGCGGGCCCTTCCACGTCTGCCAGTACCTCACAAAATCCTAACAGCCTTGAAGACGATAATGCAGCATCCCAAGCAGCAGCGACAAGGAAAAAGCGAATATTTAGAATACAAGTGGCTCTAACAATTTTGGAGTATTTTGAAGTGTTTTTGGAGGTGGCAGCGAGGAGATTGTGGGGGGATGCTGGAAGATGGATTATAGTTTTTGTAATGCAAGCAATCAAGTAAGTTGATTATGTTGTACCGTTTCATGTTTTTATGTAACTAAATATGTACGTCTACAATAAAACGAATTCATTCATTATAAAACAAGATATTAAATGTAAATCTTTTAATTAATACTTTAATTGTGCTATTATTTTGTCCACAGAGCTTGTCTTCGGTCGGTGCTGGTGTTTTACTTGAAAGTCGGCTTGACAAGATCACCCGCCATTCCCTCATTTGACCGAGTGAAATATAAACCCAACCAAGTGGGGGCAGAACAAAACATGGCGTTTGTACTGAAACATTCAGGCAGAGTCGTCAGAAAGCTGCATGCATCTCCTCCACTCTACTCTCGAGACTGGACAGTGCCCTGTAGTCCTAATCCTTTGGACATTGAAAGGAATTTACCAACTCCTAATCTTTTAGCCGAGGTGATCCACATTGCACGCCCCCTCTGTCATTTAGTAAGCATGGGTGCGTGTGGCACATCTTCGTGGAAGCCTTGGCTACTCAGTTTGGGGATGGACGTGGCCAGTTTGTACCTTCACGGGGAACCCTACAAGCAGCATCGAAGTGACCAAGTGGAGCTGCAGAGGAGAACAATGTCGCTTTTCCTGTATCTAATGAGGTCTCCGTTTTATGATCATGCGACAAAGGAGAGGCTCATTGGCTCTTTGGAAGGTGTGGGCAATAGACTACCGCTTGTTGGAAATCTTCTTCTGCTTCTCTCACATGCTATTCCACAATGGCAAGGGACATACTCTTACGTGTGGAGTTAAATCACCTTCCCCCCTTCTTCCTTTTTCTATTGACCCAAAAAAAAACCAGCAACAGAGAATTAATTTTGTTCTGAATACATAATGATATGACTTGTTTGCAAACCTTTTCAGCATAACACTTCTGTAATAATAAAACTATACCATTTTTTTGTGAAAGTTTCATTTCACAGCTTTGTTCTAAATTTCATAAAACACCCATCGAGACGATCATTATCATCATTCTATTTTGCATACATTACTTACCTACTGACAACATAATAATATGCATGATCACAAATCACAAGTGACAAGGCAATATGTACGGGGTGAATTGAGACCTGCAAAAAAAATTTCATTACCTGATCTGATTTCTCTTTTCTACAAAACAGATTTTTACCCTAGTTTATTTTAGATATTTCCTCCCTTCTCTTAATTTTCCAAGTTTGCATTGCATTATTTTGCGTTGAAAATTGTTTTCCAATGTATCCGATTTCACAGTAAAATGACATTTGCGATGAAACCGATTTCTCTCATCAAAAAAATATTGAGTTCACAGGTGTTTTGAGTCATAAAGTCATGTTACTAGTAGGATTACAAGTCATTTTTTTAAGATCAAATAGATCAAAAATACTGCAGTTGTTGGTGGTAGAAAGTGGGTGATATGCATATATTAAAAAACTTACTCTGATGGAATACATTACACACGAGCATATTGTTTTTGAGTAAATCCTCGTTTCAGCAGCAGATAAAATAATTTCATATATAAATCCTCTGTCTCCAAATCTCTCTTTTCAGTCACTTGTCAACTTTTGGCCTTGTACGCTGCTTAGTTGATTGTTTTTTTTAGTTGGGAAAATGAAGCTGGTTCCATGGGCAACGGCACTGCTACTGCAGTATTTCTTTTCTTTTGCGTATTGCGGGGATGCTCCCATCATTGAATTGGTTAATGGAAAGGTTAAAGGGGAAGAAAAGGAGTCTCGGGATGACAGGGACTTTTTCGTTTACCGTGGGATACCTTACGCAAGTCCTCCTGTGGGCCACTTAAGATTTGAAGCTCCAGTGAAAGCTCAAAATTGGACTGGAGTTTGGGATGGGGAGGAATACGGGAAAAAGTGCATCCAGTGGAGTACATACGAAAAAGAGGTGGATGGTGACGAGAACTGCCTGTTTATTAATGTGTTTACACCAAAAATTGGGGATGGTATTAGCAAACGGCTACTTCCGGTTTTGGTGTATATTCATGGCGGGGATTTTATGACCGGAACAAGCGAAATTCATAGAGCACATTACTTTATGGATAATGATGTGGTTGTTGTTACCTTTAATTATCGACTGGGAGCTTTTGGTAAGAAAATTACTGAATAAATAGCATTTTTTTAAATCTTTCTCACTTCACCCCAAATAACTTTATTTGTGTTTATGTCCGTAGGGTTTTTAAGCACTGATGATGGCGTGGCTAATGGTAATGTTGGCTTAAAAGATCAAGTGATGGCTTTACAATGGGTCCAAGAAAACATCCGAAAATTCGGTGGTGATTTAGGAAAAGTTACCATTTTTGGGCAAGGGAGTGGCGCGGTGAGTGTACACTTGCTGATGTTGTCACCAATGGCGAAAGGGCTCTTCAAGAAGGCCATCTCTCAAAGTGGAAACGCTCTTCAATATACTGCCATTCAAACAAGACCTTTGCAAGCTGCCCAGCGTCTAGCAAGGAAACTGAATTGCGATGAGGTATTAAATAAAAGGGAAAATGCAACGGGGGAAGTGACCATGGGACAAATTCTGGGGAATTCTACCTTGCTTGTGGATTGTCTCAAGAGTGTCAAAGCAAAAAAGATTGCAGAGGTTCATGAGGAAGCATTTGGCACCCTTCGGGATCCCTTGTCCTTGTTTATCCCTACTGTGGAAAAGCCCTTAAAGTTCTCGAACGGCACCAGTGAAACACCCTTCTTGACAGATCATCCTTTCACAGTCATGCTAATGGGAAGACAAGCCAGTGTGCCGTGGATTCTAGGGTTCAATGCTCAAGAAGGATTGAAGACAACTGGAGGTCAGTTTACAGAAAATTAATATATTATGCATTCGCTTTATTTTTATTTTTACCTGGAATCAATAATTAATTTTTCATAATTACTTTGTTTAAATGATACAGTAATCCTCAATGACAAATCGATGGTTAGTTACTTGGAAGACAATTGGGATGATATATCTAGCCAGCTACTGAGCTATCCCAGATCCCGCACAGACTTGACAAAGCGGATTAAGCGATTTTATCTGTCTGGACAGGATTACGAGTTTGATGGGGACAACAGCACTAGCAGCAGCAGAAGCATTGGCAACAACACACCACCACCCTCACCCCCACTTCCTCACCTTCCCCCACAACCTCCACAACAACCCTCTGCCAACGTTCATTCTCCCCACTTTCAAATCTATCCACATCTTCCCAAAAATACTGTACCTTTTCCACCCAATGTCCCTCTCGCTCATGCCATCACCATCACCACCACAACCCCCATCCCCACAACAACCACCTCCCGTTACGACATTTACAAGGATGAAGAACAGCGCACCATTAACTTTGAAGAACAGTTCAAAAGCTTTACAAACATGTTCACAGACCGATACTTCATTTGGCCAATGTTTGAAGCAATTCGACTTCAACAGGAAGCGACGCCCACCGGCTCCCGAATTTACGCTTATGAAAATCTGTACGAAGGCCAAAATACTTTGCTAGATGTCTACACTGGCAAGTCGAAAGAGCCCGCGCCCGCAATGAAAAAAGTGAAGAATTGGTTCAAGACCAACATTCTCGGCAGAAAAGTTCAGGTTCCAAAGCACTTGGGTAACACATCACACACCAACTTTATAAATTATTTATTATTTCAAAGAAAAAAAAATCCGGTCAAGGTCATCTAATCTTTTTATCCCTTGTTTGTATTATTTTTGTATTTGTGTAGGTGTCTGTTTCGGAGACGAGCTCCCGCTGTTGTTCAAATACCCTGATTTAAAAATTAAGGAGAACACCAAAGACTATCCGGCTTCCAAGGAATTGGTCAAGTTGTGGGTCCAGTTTGCTACGGATGAGTAAAGACAAACTTACATTAAGCCATTTTCTTAATTAAAATTTCATTGCGTTTTTTTACCACTCTTTATTATTAACCCATTTTTTTCCTGTACAGAACAAAGATGACTTATAACAACCGTACTTGGACTCCAGTGGTTAGCAGCGGATCCGCTGGTGCTCCGTACGATTTAATGCGATTCCACAACGTTCCAGAGCTATCAGGCATGAAGCCCATGAGCGAAGCCTTGAAAAGT
Source organism: Entomobrya nicoleti (assembly GCA_034695465.1). Classification (NCBI taxonomy): domain Eukaryota; kingdom Metazoa; phylum Arthropoda; class Collembola; order Entomobryomorpha; family Entomobryidae; genus Entomobrya; species Entomobrya nicoleti. The sequence goes on along the minus strand of JAQFZG010004084.1, from coordinate 3,674 downwards.
CGGTTAAATTTCTGGACCGTCTTGGAACACTTGGCCTCCTTCAACCAATAAAAAACAATGCTATGTTTTTTATATTTTGTAGCTAATATCCATGTATTTTTCTTTCCAAGAAAAAATAAATAAAAATTTCCTTTCATTCTCTTGAATCTCTTGTTGTTTTCCTTGTAATTTATTTAGTTAATCTTTTGCAAGAAAAATTTGCTACAGCCAAAAATGGGTTTTGTGTCAAAAGAAAATGTGTGCCATCCATCCATCCTTTTTCCAGTGTTCATCATGATGGGTGGTGGTGGTGGTGATGGTTGGCGAGTCTGCTGTAAAGTAAACTACTATTACTTTCCTTTCCTCTTTTTATGGTGTTGCGTTCATGCTTTGAGCCCAGAGAATTTTATTTCTCTCTTTTTTTTCTACATAAATTTCCGGTTTCATTTTCCCCTTAAGCAGTAACAATGTAAGGTAAGCAAATGGCACAGTTACAGTTTACTGCCATGGCATCATGATAGATGAACGTTCCCTACCGACGACGACGAGTCCTTGTACAACGGTTCTTTTATATTTGCAGTTGTAGTCATTGTCAACTGCAAGGCACACATAAAACCATTGTGATTTATGGCTGCAATTTACTCTTTACTTCCTTTAAAACGATTATTTTTAAGTACATTTAACTCATTTAATTTAACAAGTACAACTACTACATAATTACTTGAGTTAGTTAGTTCATTTATCCTTCTTTCACAAATTTTAGTTTTAATCCTATTTTTTTCTACGTCGAGTAAGCCATAGTCACAAAAATTTGAAAACTCAATTAAATGTTTGTCAGCTAGGTTTAATAAATATAATTATTTTAAATCTAATTTTTTTCCGTTTCGTTAATAAGAATATGCGACATCCCTACAAAAAAACAATATAAAAAAGACTCTTTGCCAGCATGGCTGAATTGCTGTGCTCTTCTCCAAAAGAGATCTTTTCCCCTTTTCCTCTCGGCATTTCTCGTTGTTCTTCATCATCCTCATCATCACCACCAAACAAAAGCTTTCTCCATTCCATTCTTATAAAAAAACTACTACATATAAACTATACATATATTTATATACCTATGCATGTATATTTTTTAATATGAATGCCCCCAACGTGAACATCATTTTTTCCTCTGAATCTGCTCGCTGATGACGATGATGTAATGCATTTTTGTATTAAAAACTGGTTTCCCCTTCCCTCTAGTTCCTGGTTTGGGAAAAAGGGCAATTCCATTGCATAGGTAATAGGTATGTACGGTACGCTATGGTATATTATATGCAACCAAAAAAGCATGCATGCATGGCTTGCGTGATGGGATGATGATTCACTCGCGTGCGTGCATTTTTTTACTTGGTTACTTTACTTTGGCAAAACAAAAAACAACTTTCCCGTGTGTCTTTTCTCCCTTTTTTGTCTTGCCACTTTAATATGTATGTATGTAATAATGATATGCACTTTTGTGGATATCTGGTCGTTGTGTGGGGGAACAAGGGAATCTTAATGATATTTCTACCAGGCGAAAGTGTAAGTTAAGTAGTGAGAGAGAGAGAGAGAGAGAGAGAGTGAGTTAGAGCTTCCTTTCTGGAAGGAGGTGATGGCATAGCAACCAAAACCAGTAGCCAAATAGCTTAGCATTTTACTATCTTTCACCAAAACCATTCCACACTTTTTACAAGCTTTCTATAAAGACACCGTTCACTTATACCGGCTTACCAATACAAAATAAACAATATTTACTATATTTATTAAATCTCCACCTATTCCACAAGTTAATATTCTTAGTTAAAAAAATAAATTTGATTTCGTTGATAATGAACAGCCCCTTACTCTTCCCCACCAAGGAAGTATACCAATTTTCTTTTTTCTAGCCTGTAATGCATGCATGCTTTGCATTGCATGCATCTCTTTTCACTTCACTTTCGTTCCCAACTTTGTATTCTTTTCTATCCATTTCCCACTAGCCAAAGAATTCCACCACCACCATACCACCAAACCAATAATACTACCAATCTAATAGCCATGTACACAAAATAGCCATAGCTTTTTTAGAAGAGAGAAGAGCAGCAGACAAGGTCTTTCATTTAATACTATTCCCTTTTCCTCTCGCTTTTCTTCCTCGTCTCCTCAGCACAAAGCATTAAAAACCTACCACCACCACTGCATTTTTTTCCTTCCATTTAAGGGCTTATCCACAAATCACACAACATATCAACAAAATACCATATCCACCCCCAAAAAAATCCTAATTTAAATACATTTTATCATCAAATAACTATACATTTTTCTACATTAAATTACATGTTCACTGAACAGCCCCATTGTATCCCCTATTTATTACCTACATTCATCTATCCATCCACACAATGTACTTTCCTTTCCTCCTTCCTTCCATGCATACAATATTTTTTCCCTTCTTGTAAAACTAAAACACTAAAAGTCAGCAGCTCACTCTCTCAGCCGAGCTTTCTCTCTTTTCCCTGCACTTTACACGTCTCCACACTCTCTTCTCCGAAAAAGCATGCGATAATAAAAAATTCCCTCTCTCTTTCTACTGTACTCTCTCTTCTCGCTTCTCCCTCTCTCCTCTGCTATTATTCACCTGCACTCTCTTTCTCTCTCTCTCTCTCTCTCTCTCCACTCATCTCTCCCCTTCTTATGCAAGTACTACTAGTAGAGTTTCCATTCAAATCCCAGTCAGTTGCAATGGAACTGGGGATGCGATAGGTCTGTGGAGTGTCGAGTGTGTAGGTGGACCACCTGCTGGGGACTCTCTCTTTTTACTTTCTTTTTTTCAAAAAGTCAAGTCAGTGCCAACATAAATAATAATAAAATGTGTACCTTCCAAAACAAATTATATTTCTCGAAAAAAAAATAATACAACAAAATATTATTCAATTTTAACAATTTTTCAAGCCATCCATTTCCTCGAAAAATAAACAAGTCTAGTGAAGAAGAGAGATTTGTTGTTGATGTGAAGGAATGTTGTGCTTGTTGTTGATGGACTAAGACAAATAGAACGTGTGTACTTTCTGTTTATCTTGTATTTTTATTTTCTCCTTTCTCAACCAAAAAGCTGTTTGTGTGTGTATCTCTGAGTGAGTGAGAGTGAGTCAAGTGAAGTGAGATCAGATCAGGTGAGAGCAAGGGAAAAAAAGTAATATAAGCAAAGTGAAAGTGTGTGTGTGTGTGTGTTTTAAAGCTCAGGTGAAGATTTGAATCTCTGCGAAATACACAACAACACACCTGACTATATTTTATTTTGTTGAGGAATTCTTTTTTGAGAAAGTTGGAGCCAAAAAGCTGTTTATTTAGTTTTTTGCTTTTAATGCAATCCAAATGGAACTAATGCGATGTTTGGAGGCACAGACCTGGAAATAATTGTGAAATAGGATATTTGGAATACAAATAAATAAAAAATATACGACAATTTAACAAGTCAAATCACGTTGGGGATGTTTATGGTGGAGAGTAGATGTGGAGGAGTGGAGGGAATATTATTTTTTGGAGGAAACCAACTCTACTTCACTTCCAAATCCAAGCAGAGAACGTGGAGTAGAAGAGAATACTAATTATGATGGAGATACAAATATTTGCAATGGGAATTTGGAAAACTTCAAAAGCAGCGTCACCTCCGCCATTGCCGTCATCGTCAGCAGCTG
>JAQFZG010004083.1:0-12371 GCA_034695465.1 Entomobrya nicoleti | reverse complement strand
TTAGCTTTGTTATCATCGCCTAAACCTGAAGCAGGGTCATCTATTTTGGGGAGTAAAAATTGTGAGGAAATTATGGACGTAGAATCAAACAAGTCAAAAAATATGGACGACAGTGATCCTTTAGAAATTTGTGAGATAAGCCTGTTGGAAGAGGACAATTTAGAAAATGATATTATTGTGTGCAATACAGCACAAGTGGTTAAATCAAGGCCAACTGAAAAGGAAATAGAAGGCGACAACCTAGTGCAGAAATTTGAGCAAGAAGTTGACAAGATGGATGATAGCATTGTAAGTGCATATTCATAACATTCGTTTATGCATGAGTATTTATTCAAGGTTTTATTTCGTGTTAATGTAATTCAAATGATTTTTTTGTTTATAGTTGGAACAAATTTGTGAGCAGATTCAAAAACTAAGGCAAAGTGGACAGTGGGAAAGAAACCTGAAAAGATCCCCACTTGCTTGCTCTTTACTGTGGGAAATTTGTAAAGAGTGATGAATGATGCATTTTATTGTGTATGCATCTATTGTATAGTATTTGTAATGCCTAAGTCTATATTTAAAAAAATGTATTTATAAATAAGCCAGACAAATAAGTTTTGTCAATAATTTTTATAAAAGTTATGTACAACTTAAATTTAATCTTAATTGTAATTAGTTTTAAATAAAAATGAGTAATGTAAAGCTACAATCATATTGTGTACCTTCAAAATATAGCAATCATTTAATCTCTCATTTAAAAACTTTGGCCTGATTTTTCCTTTTTCATAAAGCATGTTTTATGTGTTGTTTACTTTCATTTGTAAATCAAGTAATGTTGCCAATTTAGTAAAAAAAAATCCCACCGGTTCTCGTGCAAAACGAATGATAAATAGCACTTATTTGAGTATATTTATTATTCAGTGTGCATGTCAGATATTACTTAAGCTTAATTTGTACTTTAAAAGTAATATTGGCTGGTTTTAAAGCATCCAGGTAAACTAAATCATTCAAAGTAGTTTATATTTTACATAAGTCCCATATGCATGAATTATATTTACCCGTAGTATCTTATCCATATGGCTTTATCAGTTTTTATGGTTAGACCTTCAAAACAGTTTTATCATTATAGTAATATTTGTTGTTATCCCATATGTCAAAAAAAGTTATCTCAATATGTCATGACGTGATTTTGGTCTGATGATAACATTTATGGATGAAAAGAAGACAAATTCACTTACAAGCCTATTCTCCACAGTACTCACATTATCAACCGTAGTAATACATCAGAGAGATATTTTGTGCACCTAAATTACCTAAAATATTTGGAATTTAGAAATGGACCTAAAAAGATTTTTTGTTGTTGGAACCGCAGGGTTTGTGCTCATTGGGCTGGGTTTGTTTTACAAGTTAACTAACTCAAAGAACTGGTCTGGAAAAACCGAAGTAAGAAGATTTTCGAGGTTTAAAAGTCACAAGTCTTCATTTTAAACTAAATTGCATATAATTTAATTTGCTGTATTTGTATTCCCACGTATTAAGGTGGACAATGATATGGTTCTAGCTAAAGTGGAGCAATTAGAGGAAGCACTGGCTAGTCATGTAGAATCTTTGAAAGAAATTGAAAAACTAGCATTCGAAAATGACGTCTTATATTCGGCGGATGACAAAGTAGAGCAACCACATAATCAGCAGGACAATAAACAGAGTGTTTGTTCGTCATCAGTTGGAATCGAAGAAAGAGCAAAAGGGGAACTTGATGTAAGAAATAAATGTAAAATGTAAAAGTTTGCTATGTTGGCAAACATTTTTTACTTCTTTAGAAAGTATTTAATTGATTTATTCATTAAATACTTGATTTTAGATGTTAGATATATACGAGACTTTAAAGTTTGATGACATTGATGGTGGGGCATGGAAGCAAGGTTGGGATATACAAGTTGACACTAGCCGTTTTACCGAGAAAAATAAGTTGCAAGTTTTCGTCGTACCTCATTCACATTGTGATCCGGTAACGTAACCATACGATAATGTACATAAAGCATAAGTATTAAATTTAAGGAATTGACTTTTAGAATTTTATAAAACTATTATATTTAGGGATGGCTGAAAACGTTTGAGCAATATTTTGAAGACCAGACAAAGTACATATTGGATCACATGCTTGAAAATTTGAGTAGAGATGAAAAAGTGAAATTTATATGGGCTGAAATTTCGTACTTCAGCCTTTGGTGGAATGATTTATCTGAGGCAAATAAAACCAAAGTTAAAGGGTAACGTAAATATAATGCAAATATCCTTATTCTATTTAGTGACTTTTAAGGAATCATGAAGCTAAATATTTTTGTATATATTTTAGAATAATTGATACAAAACAGTTAGAGTTTGTAACTGGAGGTTGGGTAATGCCTGATGAAAGTAGTTCTCACTATTATTCCATTCTCACACAATTGATTGAAGGTCACCAGTGGCTATTTCATCATCTGGGATATATTCCAAAGTTTGTCTCAATTAATTAAAGGATTATTTTATTTATTAAAAATTTGTTTGGTAAATAATTAAGACTTTCTTTTAATAAAGAAATGGCTGGTCTATTGATCCATTTGGACTATCCCCAACAATGGCTTATCTTCTTGTCCGAGCTGGACTTAACAATATGCTAATACAGAGAACACATTACTCTGTAAAGAAGCATTTAGCTCAAATTCAAGAACTGGAGTTTAAATGGCGACAGTCCTGGGGTAAGTTTAGAAATAAACAAATATTTCTTTTTTTTTGTCTAAAAATACAATATATCTTCTAATTACGCTACTTACTTGTTTAGATGCGGAAGGGCAGACTGATATTCTTTGCCACATGATGCCATTTTATTTTTACGATATTCCCCATACGTGTGGCCCAGATCCAAAGATTTGCTGTCAGTTTGATTTTAAGCGGATAACTGGTATTTCTAGTCTGACTTGTCCTTGGAACGCAGCACCACAACCAATTATTGCGAAAAATGTGCAGTCAAGGTAACTCATTGTAAATTAAGTTGAAAAGTAAACTGGTACTAATTTTCAGGTAACTTATTTTTTTAGATCGCTCTTGCTGTTGGAACAATATCGTAAGAAAGCCATGTTGTATAAAACAAACGTTTTATTGATCCCGTTGGGCGATGACTTTCGTTGGACAGATCAACTTGAGTGGACAGCACAAGTTACCAATTATCAGAAAATATTTGATTACATCAATTCACAAGACGAACTACATGCTGATGTATGTATTATAAGTACCATTTAAAATTCATGCATTATTGATGTACTGATTTGCAAATAAATGTAAGTATGATGTTAATTATTTAAATAATTATTAGGTCAAGTTTGGGACATTGGATGATTACTTTAAGGCTTTGACTGTGGAAATAAATGAGGAAAGATTTTCTCCATCTGTTTTGACAGGAGATTTCTTTACCTATGCGGATAGGGCTGATCACTACTGGTCTGGTTATTTTACGTCAAGGCCATTTCATAAGGCAATGGATAGGGAGCTCATGAGTCATTTAAGGTAAAGGACAAGGCTATCTGCTATCTTAAAATGTGAAAATAATATTTGGTAATTTAATTGAAGTCGGTATTAATTTTTATATTGTAGATCTGCCCAAATTTTATTTACAATACTGTGTGCAGAAATTTCGCGAACTATTCCAAATGGACTTGAAACACCATTTATCAGAAGTCTTCTTGGAGATTTAATAGTTTCTCGGAGACATCTTAGCTTGTTTCAACATCACGATGGTGTAGCTGGAACAGCTAAAGATCATGTTATGGTGGATTATGCTAATAAGTAAGAATATTTTAAAGATACAAATTGTTTTTGTAAAAAAAAATTACGTGTCTTTTAAAATGAGGTTTGGATTTTCAGGTTATATGATGGCTTAAAAAGGTCTAATCACGTGATGCAACAAAGTCTTCACGTATTAAGCAATTTTAAGGACGTTTCGTTTGATTTGAATAATATTTCGTATGAATCTCAGTTTTATGAACCGGCATATGCCAAGGAAGCATCCAATAAGCTATCCCATTACAATTTAATTGTAATAGACAAGGATGTCCAGTATAAGATAATAACAGTGTTTAATCCAGTAACTCATTTTAGAACGCAGTTGGTTAATGTGTATGTTAACACCTACAGTGTTACGGTGAGCCTTGAATTGGTTTTGTTTTTTAATCAAAAGAAAAACTAAGTATTCTTAAGTTGATTAAGATGTAAATATTCTGATACAATTTAATTAGGTGTTGGATATGGCGGATAGCAAAATGGATTTCGAAATATTGCCAGTATTTGAAAACAAAACAATAATTAGCAACAATGTATTCCAGTTAAGTATTCTGGTTGACTTGGACCCACTTGCTGTGAAAACTTTTAAAATACAGTATTCCGACTCTGTGACGTAAGAATTTACTTCTTATTAACACTTATTTTTTTCTTTATTATCAAAACTCATTTCATATTATTGGTTTAAAAATATGTAGGGATACGCAGGCACCAGAAATTTATGTGAAGAATTTTAACTCACCAATTGTTAATACGGATAATTTTGTTATTCAACCGATTGATGAAACTTCACCAGTTCAAATTTCAAACGAATACTTAACGATAAACTTTGATAAAAATGGCTTTGCGGAATCAGTTGATGTTGATCAAGAAACCTACCCATTCGGCATAGGAATGTTCAAGTAAGTCTAAAAATAGAAGCAAATCATTCTGATGATTTGTGGAATAATATCTCAATGTTTATAATTTAGATATGGTGCAAGAAAACACCCAGATAATTCGGGTCTCTACATTTTTATGCCTGATGGTAATGCAACTCGTATAAACGCAGCCAATCCATTCATTCGAATTGTCAAAGGACGATTTCAGAGTTATGTAGAAGTGTGGCTGGAGCAAGTCAAGCACAAAATTACCCTTTACAATCATCCTGGTATGTATATTTAATATCAACACTAGTATAAAAAGACTAACCGATAAGTAATTACTAAACCATATTTTTATATTTACAGGTCTGGAAAAATATTCAATTGAAATTACGAACACAGTGGATATAAGACACGAAAGAGAATTCGAACTTATGATGAGATTCCAAACTTCAATTAAATCTGGTGAAAATTCATACACAGATTTGAATGGCTTTCAGGTAAATGCATAAAATCAATATGTGAGGCTTATTGCAAACACATTAAACCAAATTGCTACACGTTTTTACCAAGCCTAAAAATTATGCATTTCAGATGATTCGCCGGAAAAGATGGTCAAAATTACCTATTCAGGCCAACTACTTCCCACTTCCTTCCGCTACTTATATTGAAGATTCTACTTTAAGAATGTCAGTTCTTAGCGGACAACCCTTGGGAACAGCCAGCTTATCGTCAGGAGAAATTGAAGTTTGTAAACTCTAAAATAACTAGTTTAATATCAGTTTTTGGTCTTTTTGTAATTTTTAATTGTGTTTAGATCATGCTGGATAGAAGACATAGTCAAGATGACAGCTATGGAGTAGGGCAAGGATGTTTAGATAATTTGGAAACCCAAAATACCTTTAAAGTTATCTTTGAGAAACCAGATTGCGTTGATAAGGATTCAGAAATGAAACCGCCTATGCTCACCTTAGCTGCACAAATGACACTACATTCATTACTCAATCCACTAAGAGCCTTTGCTTCAATTGGCCAGCCATCTTCAAGTGTTATGGATTATACGCTAACTGCAAATCCTGATGGCCTGGCTTGTGATGTTCAACTTGTTGACATGCCAATGTTACCTTCTTACGAAAACAAGCTGGACGATCACAGTTATAAGCCAACTTCTTACTCTAGAATACTACTGCACCGAGTTGGGTTTGATGGGAGATTTTTGAATGGAGTACCCCTGCCTGAATGCAGTACAGAGGAAAGCAAGCTGGGACATGTAATAATTTATATACAGTTGACGAAGAACCATAAAAAATATGCAATTTTGTAAAATATATTTATTGTATGTATATATTTGGTCTTATGTATTTCAGTTCCGATTGCAAGACATGGCAGGGGATCTTTTCCAGTCGGAACTTCAGCAAATGACACTATCTTTTATTCACGAAGGAAATACTTCAAATACAAATGAGTCCACCTGTTTAAAACCAATGGAAGTTTATGGGTTTCGAATTAAGTTCAAATCTAGTTTAGGTATTTCTAATGTGGCTCCAAGTAAGGATTTATTTGGTGTTAATGAATATTAATTAGTTATTAGAACACTGTATGTATGTATATAAGTTTACGGTTATAAATTAAAAAGTACCGAAACACAAACGAAACAATAGAAGTACTTAGAAAATGGTATAACCCATCAGAGATTTCTGCCAGAGATGTATAAGCATCAACAGTTCACCATACTGAAAAACGGACTTTTACAATAGCATTAACTTGCTAATCGATATTGTACGACTTTGTTTATCCGACCTTCTTGATTTTTTTAGAATATACGCATTTCTTGATTCATAAGAATTTCTACAAAACCAAAACAACAGAATTCGTTGAAAGGCAACAAAATAGATGCAATATAAATGTAACCAAAACTGGGATATTTTGACCGCAAAGATTATTTATTTTCTAAATTTATTTTTGTTGTTATTTAAATAACGTTTTTTCGTGTAATATGTATGTAGAGTTTGTATTGCTGTTTTGTAGTAACAACCAAATAAAATGGTTTGAATTGATACTTATTATTAAATTAGCTCATTAAAGATATTGAGTGACCTTCAGTTTGTGTAAACCATTTGTGAAATATTTTCATGTTTATGTAAACCAATAAGGTCATACACAACAGCTTTGTTGACGTCGACAACCACTATCCCAGTAAACGTTTCTGTAGCCTCTTGGACAATGACCGTAGTAACAACTTCCCCGGCGATTACCATATTTTTGATGGCGACAGGATTTCGCTTCCACATACTCTGCAAAGAATAAAACGGTTTTATTTTAAATTGTCATTAACTTTTATTTCGATTGATTTTTCAAACTTATTACCGAACATGCAGAGCACAGTGAAAACCACGACAACAAGAAATATAACTTTGTTTTTAGAAACCATATTTCAACGGAAATGTTTGAATTTTTTGCACAGTTTAAGATTCTTTTCACCGACAGCACGTTATGCCACTGTCTAAAAATTTATACTGGCTCATTTTTATATCTGCCAAAATGAGTGCTATGAGCATTAATAATGCATACTTCTATTTGCTAGTTTTCAAATTTTAATGGACAGTATTTTGAAGGAAATTATCATAACAGAAACAATACTAATTTCTAACGGATGATTATAGGTGAATAGTATACTTTTACCTGCAGATATTGTCTATTTACTCCTTAATGTGTACATAACCATGCTTTTACCAAGTAATTGTACACCATTGATTTTTCTGAGTATTATGAATAATTTATGAAGCAACGTCTGCATATTGCAATATTTTTTGTTCATAACGCTTAAAAAGAACAACGACATCAGAAAAATAGGAAACTGCATTCGTACTCTCATTATTTGTATTGGTGCAAAACTGTAATTTTATATCAGTCAACTTACTGAGGAGAACTCTAGCAAGTATGCATGTTATGTATGTAGTAAGAAACTCTACCAAGTAAGATACATGTCTTTCTAGCTAAACGATTTTTGACGAATGTATAATAGCATAAGACAAGCTATGTTTGTCTTTTAAACTTTACAAGACTTTTTCTAAGCTAAGCTGATAACGGGAATGATCTTTTATTACAAAGTTCAAGTTATTAAAAATTCCGTGTAATTTCAGATGAAATTTATTCAGATTTAGTTACATGTCGTTCATTTATATTTATAAATATTTACTACAAGTTTCTGGTTGTATGCATGGTAAAATGTTCCTTAGTATTTAAACGTATTTATATCGAAAATACTTGCTGACAACAGTTTCCTATAAATGTGTTCCCCAGCTCTATCATGTTTCATTACGACATAATAAAAAAGAAACTTTAGCACAATATGTACGTACTTAAGAACCAATACAAAGGCTTTCATATAAATTAACGAAAATGGATGTTTTTTACTTGTTTATCAGCGTGTGCTGACTTTATAAAGCAGAGGCTTTGAAAATTGATAAATCGTGCGAGCGAGTAATATAAAACCCAAAGTTTTCACTGCTTCAACATTAAAAATTTCTCTCACGTCAACTTTTTTTGAGTGTACAACACTCAAAAAGAAGTACGAGAAACTTAATATTGAGCATGGTGAGAGCTTAAATACAAGGTATTTCGCAATATTGTATATACATAGGGTATTTCACGACCATCCGACCATTTTCAAAGTGTGATATCTCGGTCAAATATTAATAAATATATCTGATGTTGATATCATAATATAGCTTAGAGTCTAACTTAAAAACGCTTCACAGGATTTTTCTCCAGCTTTTTGCATACGAGAGCATCATGGCAAACTTCATTTCAGTCAAAATTCTGATTTCAGGCGTGATTTTTTGTACCTTTACTTTAATCACGCAGAAGTTTCTGATTTATAAGTAAAATGTTTCACTCATGGTCATAAATATGTTGTAATGAATGGGCAATTCATTTGTGATTACAATTGGGTTTGCGAAACAAGTAACTTTTCAACGGTATGGGATACGATTTTCATCAAAATGTTATTTGCGCTTTTGTTCTCCATGGCATGCCCCAATTCTGGAAAATCGTCAGCAAGTCGTACAATAAGACCCCTTAAACCTTTAAATTTATACGCCAAAAATAGCTCATTTATAACTTAGTACGTGCTGCTATTTGGCAAGTAGTACGTATGTTATCCATCTAGAGAATCATGCTGAATCTTTGGAATTTCTCATAATTTTGGGGCCCTTCTTTCTTTTCTTTGACATTAGATCCAGAGTTAATGATTCGTTGACAACGACTTTTAATCACCATGAAACGGGGACTTTTAAAAGCAAAATAAGTTAAGATGTTTGTCTTAATCATGCTTTAAGAGAAGGGTTGAATGCAAGGCACCTCGTTCACGACAATTTTTTTTAATGCGGAGTATCCACCTTATTTGGTTTCTGAGCTTCGGCCAACAAATTGAAGCAGCTACAAAGGAGTACTTGGACATATTTTTAAGTTAGACTTGTAGCTATCTTGCCATACTGATATCCGGTCTATTTATCGACAGACTAACGAGATATCACAGATTGAAAATAGTCGGATGGTCGTGAAACGCCCTATGTATTTAAGGAAAAATGTAAAGATTTTCGATGCGGATTAAAAACTGGCTATATTCATTATTATAAGAATATTGTATCCAAAAATCTCCGAATAGATAATATAATCTGATAAGTAGATACATACGAATTTAAAAAATATTAGTACGCATATTGAAAATATTACCTATACTTTTTTCTGTACGTAAATTTTCAGAAAGCACTCAAATAAAAGAGTATCACGCCATGTCTAAAACCAGGTATCTTTTATAGAAAATTACTCAGTTGAAGAACAGATTTTGATGTGTCGTCTTCAAAAACATACTTTGATAGTGAACTTTTGAGAAACGAATCAATTTAATTTATTCAATTAAAATATCAGCAACGATTACTTTCACGCAAGTTTTATAAAAATCAATACCCAGTTGATTTCTACAATATCTGAAAGTTTGCCCCATCCAAAATGGTCTCATCAAGATTTGTTTTCTGTGTTGTGTCTATAGTTATTTCATTAAAAGTGTACAAGTTTATTTATACTCATAATCAATTTATTACTCATCCAAACCCTGCTGCGAGATTCAACAGCTTTATTAACAAGGTATAGACCTTCAAAAAATTCCATTACTTTTATTTCACATTGCAAAACAATATCGAAAATATAACCATATTTTAAATTACCTTTATTTAAATTTACTTTTAACGTAATTATAAATCAGGATACAGAAATCAAGATCTCGGCCGCATATGTTGTCATATCAGAAAAATTCATTGAACCGAAAGATGTACCTCACCAAATTCAGGAATACAGGGTCTTTCTCAAAAACGTTGGAACAAAACATTCAAAAGTTGTTTTGAATGCTACAAGTTGTGGATTTCAAGGTAAGAAAATAGACAAAGAAGATTATTAAATATAAATAACCATTTATTTCATTTTTTTTTTCGTTTCAGATAACAAAATAAGCGTTGCTATTCTTCTCATGCAGACACTCTTTATTGAGAATTCGATTCGACACAGCCAAGGTTTACAACCGTTCCACCTGTATTTACACGTTTCATCTTCAATCCTTTTTCCGTCGAATGAGATTTTAAAAAGTTTGGATACCACCTGTTTTGATGCATTTCTGTACAACTATCTAACTTACGGCCGAGGTCTCTCCGGAGTCATACTGGACTGATCTCTGATTTCCACCTCATTTTGTAAAGCAGAAAATATCAATGCAGCCAAAACATCTGAAATATTGTCCAGGATTTTGAGAATAAAACAATTTACCAGAGCATTATTTGGAGCAGAGTTGAAGATTGGAATGTTGATCAATTCTTATAAAGAATGTGTTGGTATTTTAAAAAATGTGCCAAAGCCTGTTCTAAATCAACTAGATATTGCTGTGTATATTGGGCATAGCTCTAAATGGGTTGAAAGATCTGTTAAAGTCATGGACAGCGGAAATCCAGAAAAAGAGTTTGAGAATTGTCACCAGATATTTCTTAAGTATTTTTTGCATCCTGCATTATATCCCTCAAATAACTTTTCCGTGTAGAGAATGAGTGCGGATAAAATATGGCTAATGACAACATAAATAAAGTGGTAGAAAAATTGAATAGATATATATATATATATATATATATTCGTTCCTGTACAACGTTAGATTTTAAAAAATGCACTTTTATTAATTAAGATTATGACGTGCACAAATGATATCCTTCTGAAAAATAAATCCTCCAATACAAGTTAGTAAAATTAGTAGATTGGTGGTACATAAGTAGATTTATCTAGATTGTAGTATGTGTTCGATAGGACTAAGTCATTTCTTAATTAACATCTAAATCTGAAATGAGTTTTTGTTTCAATACGAATATCTCATATAACATAGGTATCTTTTGTAATATCAAAATTTCAATATATGTAAACCATCTTATAACCATATTCTACTTTAATAAGTTATAAGTGTACAAAATATGTAGATATTTCTTAGATGAATACATTTTTTTGTAACTCTTATAATAAGTATTTTATAGTAATTAATTTGTATGGCTTATTTTATATACTCCGGGGTAATTTATCTATTATGTTTTTAGTCTACTTCGGCTAAGTAGGGTTACACACCATTGTAGTGTAGCTCAAGTTTCCGTATTTCATATTCTTAAACTATACTGCTGAGAGAAAGTAGGCTTGAAGTAGTCTTCACTTTTGTGCGGTAATATTACACCAAGATATGAAATCTACGTTAGAATTTTGTTTCATTATGCTACATGGAATGAACATCGATGCATCATTGTGTTAGCAGTTTTAAGCTATGCGGAAAAGATGAAACAGCTAAATTACATTAAATAAGAAAAAGTTTTACACTGTATTTGAATCGATCACTTAACAATCACTCAATAAAGTATCATTCTATTTTACACAAACACGTTTTTAGCCTTTTTGACACCCCATTAGTTGTATGTATTACACGTGTGTATAATGGAGCATGGGAATAAAACCAAAACCATAGAGTTTTAATTATTTCTCCGAAATTCAATCAATATTTATATTACATTTCGGACAATCATATAATTATTATAAGCCAAACTAGATTCTACTCTACGAATATTTTAGGATATAATACGAGATGCTTACATGGGAGATAGACTAGTAGTATTAGCACATGCTCAAGACTTGGTTTAGCTTGTATTTATTCATTAATTTTTACATATATATTTTTCATCTTAACAATTAATCATAATACAATAGATGAGTTTGTTTACAACTCTTTTATTACAATAATTACCCTTGGAATTGGGACACGGTTGATTTTTTTTCAACATTCCCGCCCACGAACCGTTTTTAATAAATTTAAAAAGGCCTCTTATTGCGACTTTTACTAAATCACAATCATAACAAATAAACACGACTAAAGACAGTATCAAGCCGATGACCGGAATGAGGGACAAAACTTTAATCCCTAAACTTCTCGAGTTATTTTGTTTCCTACTTAAAAGACGATTATATTCAGTTAAATTACCTGTACCGAAATTTCTATATGTTTTTAAAACAACAAGCCACTTAATGTAGTTTTGCCACCACAGAACAATGCCAGAATTGAACGATGTATGTATGTAATAAGAGCTGGCTGACACAGGTATACAGAACCTGCGCAACCAGATGCGTAATCCAAGGGGTAGG
>JAQFZG010004082.1:0-12372 GCA_034695465.1 Entomobrya nicoleti | reverse complement strand
ATATAGACACCTAAGTTGTCTATATAGACACTTTCGGAAGGTGTCTATATAGACACTTTAGGTGTCTATATAGACACCTGGGCCTAGACTGATTAGGCCCAAATAATATGTCTATTAAAGTTATATATATTTAAGTTTGTCTAATACAAAAAGAGCATTATTATGATTGGCCTTGTTCTTCTTGAATAAAATATTTGTAATTTGCTGAATCGTTAAAGACATTTTCAATTCACTTAATTTTCGTAAGCCAAATAGTTTGCGCCTAACATCACGTACGTGTCTGCCTTAAAACTATATAACGTGCAAAGTTCTATATTGTATAAACTTTAAAAAAAATTAATATTTTTGAAATCATAAGGTTTCACGATATTTACATTTTAACTGGCCACTATATTCGATTAATGTTTTTTATCAGACAAAAACATTCTCGCTCATTTATTACAATTTTTATTGGAACATCAATAACTGTTCGTTTATATTTTGGAAACTTTGTCTCTGCTTTGTTGTTTTTTCAATGTGTGATGTTTAAACATTTTTTAAACACGGATAAGTGTTAATTCGGATTAATTCCTATGGTCTCGGAAATAGTCTGGCTGACACGTGCACTGTTAAAGTAATGAAGGTGTTTACACAACAAGTTTATGTAATACGACTCCTAAACTAACGAAACTAAGTAGATTAAAATCTGTTTACCGCTATACGTATTTCATAATACATTTGAATAAGTTTATCTAAAATCTAGCACGAATACATGGCAGTTGAGTTCCTAAACCTTTCTTTGAAACCAATATCGGAGAGGTTTCCAATTTAATCAAACTCAATCGATAATAATATTTGAAAATGGACATTAATATAAAAAATTAGCTTCACAGATCACAAACGCCATCAGGTTGGAGGGTTTGACAACACAACTAAGGCTGGTTTGAGTATAAGAAACCAAAAGGCTTCAAGTTTAGTACAACTCGTATGAATTTATGATTGGACTAATTCAATTATTTGAACATAAATATTTGCATTGCAAGTATCAAGGGAAAATCGAAATGGCATCAAAGCAACGTTGTAACAAGAGCCAAAGATAATCTACAAAAAGATCACCCCCAAAGTAGTCAAAAATGCCATACTTCAGTCGAATAGCTCCTACTGCTTTAGTTTTTAGTATTATTATTCTATTATTCCACGTTCGTCTTCTCATCAAAACCATTTCGGCCCTAAAAATATTCAGTTTTACTGCAATGCAGTCCAACCCCGAGAGATTGCAAACTAATTGTAGCCACATATTTAATATGAGCACTAGAAGTAAAAGTGCAGTCACAAACCAAAAATATAAAATGTATCCTATTTCTGGCGGTGATGAGTGAATACAACACCACACCAAGAATACAATCATCCAAAAAACAGAGTATAGCAATTGATACAAAACCAATTCTAAAGAAGGTTGAATTGATTTAAAGAGCAGACGATACTCAATGTGCAATCGGAATGACTTGGCTACATTTTTGGAAAATGCTACAAGAATGTTGAGAATATAAAAACTACTTTAAACTATTTCTAGTTTATTTTAAAAAATGGCACGAACCGTA
Organism: Entomobrya nicoleti; assembly: GCA_034695465.1. Lineage (NCBI taxonomy): Eukaryota > Metazoa > Arthropoda > Collembola > Entomobryomorpha > Entomobryidae > Entomobrya > Entomobrya nicoleti. Next base: position 10,792 of record JAQFZG010004082.1, on the reverse strand, counting down.
CGAATTTAATACCATTTATTTATTAACAAGCTACAAATTTTTCCTCAATATGAAATAAATTGTTAATGATAATCAACCACTTTAAACATGACTCGTTCACTACGAAGCTCACAGTTAATATTTTGCCCCTATATAACCTATTGTATTGTTTTTCAGTAAATAAATAAAGCAAAACAACTTATGATTAGATACAACATCGCTGTCTACGTCGGCAACCAGAATCCCAATATACACTTCTAAATCCCTTAGGACATGTTCCCCAAACACACAAAGCTGGTTGGTTTGCGTTTGCTTGGTCCTGACAAGAAAGCGATTCCGTGTAAGCTAAAATGTAACAACAATTAAGCGGATTTGTAACAAAGAAAATAATTTAATTTGATGCAATATTTTACTTACCAAAGCAAACCAACCAAAATACGAATAAAACACATGCAACACAACCAGCTAATTTCTCAGAAAACATGGCCTATAGATTTGAATACCTCGGTTAATACAACAGATGGTTAAAAAATAGCTTTCAAAGTGTCCTGAGAATATGATACTGAATAGGATCCATAATGAATTTCGAAGTCAAGTGATAAGTGGTGGGTAAATATTAATCGGAAAAGATACGCAACATTTAACTGATAACAAACAGGTGAATAAATCAGATTGACAGCTTAGCATGTGTAACCATTATCAGTTATGAGAAGATAAACATGTTGTTTTCCAGGAGATCATAGATAAAAAAATTATGCTGTGAATAACATTAAAGCATGGACGGACTCGAAACTTCGACGCATCAGTTGACTATGACCTTAACCATAGAAATCGCCCAATCAAGGGCAAATATAACCTAAATTTAACACGCATTCTTTCACAAATAAATTAAATGCTAAGGTAATAAATCATTAGAATTGAGGCTTATATAATAAATTATGCTAAATTTGATGGATTCATCAGGTCCTTTCATTGTTATATATTAACCATGTGTATAATATGTAATGCTTCACAATAACAATTAAGAACTTTAGGAGAATAAATATTACAGCAAAAAACTGGGTTTTTATTGATTTTAATATTATTTCTACGAATTAGTTAAGCTGAACTAATGACATATTTATTAGTTTAAAAAAATCGTAATAAAGAAGTGATTCAGGCTTTGCAGTCATCAATTTTAAAATAATACAAAGCAGAGTCACGAATCCGGGATTAAAATGATATAAAAAGTCAGAGAAATATTTTCAGTTTTATAGTAGCTCGTTCCTTAATCGAAGTTTAGAAAAAAGCCTAAATTCTCAAGTTTACTTGTAACAATTCATTTTACAATTCAAAAAGTTAATACGTTTAATACAAAATAAAAATGAAAACATCCGTACTTCTGGTAGGATTACTGACAGTGGTTGGATTAGCTGTGACTTGTTCCCCTCCGACTTTGCCACCTGGTGGAAAATGTGAGATTTTTTGGATAAATTTATTATTTTCAAATTAAGCTATAGTTATGTATTTATTGTTCATTCAGAAATTTTAATAGGGGTTCCTGCCCAAGATTGCAAAACAGGTAACGTTTATGAAACGTTATCTCCTCCCAGACAACGTTGTCATTGTTGGGGTCGCTGTGGATACATTTGTGAGCCATCTAGTAGCGGTGGTAGTGGTGGTAAATTAACTAATTTACTCGATTCGTTGTTTATATTGTAAATATAATTTAGCATCTATAAATTGTAATGGTGTAGGTGGTGGAGGTGGCAGCGGAGGTGGAAGTGGTGGTGGAAGTAGCCAATCCCCTTGCAAATATGGCGGAATTTGGAATAATCCAAATGGACAACGATGTCGTTGTCAGTCATTCAATCAAGAATCGTTCTATATTTGTGAAGACACTACATCCCCAACACCAGCTAGTACTAGCCCAACATCCCCTTCCACAAATTCAACTGCATCTGGCTAAATCCACGGTTTCACTAAATTGTTAAATAAAAAACATATAAAGTTTAAAATTCATTCAATGCTTCCATCATAAAAAATTGTGTGCAAAGATGAATTTCGTTTGGGTAAATAATAAAATCAATTTCTTAATAAAATTAATTATTAAACATTGACCTATGTTGAATAAATAACGGTGAAATGCCATAAAGCAAAACAATTGATACCTTAAAAGTTAGTTTTATGAGTACATGATTTTTAATTATCATGAAATTTTAATTTCTTCTTTGAAGTATAATATTGAACGGTCTTGGTGCCAGTATTATTCCAAAGGCTGGCTCAAAACTAACTTTTTCCTCGAATTTATGATTAGGCATAACATTAAAAAGTTTGAAAATATTTGTCGCAAACAAAAACAAAGTATCTCTCCCCAACGTTTCCCCTAGACAGCGTCTTTTCCCCTCAGAAAATGCAACCATTGCTTCGTTTGGTATGAAATTCGATTCCCTTTCATCTAGAAATCTTTCCGGTCGAAAGTTTTCAGGATCTTCCCAAACACATGGATCATGAAGAGCTCCATAAAAGTTTCCAATTATTATTGTTTCTTTTTCCAACTGATAACCACGAAAAACTCTATCTTCTAGCATACGGTGGGGAAACCCGAAAGGGATCACAGCTGCCATTCTCAAAATTTCTGTTATTACTGCTTCAGTGTATGGCATGCTATTTTATAAAACCAAATAAAAAATAATCTGAAAAAGTGCATTCAAATTTCTGTACAAATTATTTCGTTTTTAAATACGACACCTTGCGTTGTCCAATAAAGTCGGAGAACGTGACCCACAAACACTGTCAATTTCCGCTTGTAATTTCTTCTGTTTTTCTGGAAATTCGCTCAAGTACAGCAGTAACCATGATAAAAGGTTAGACCTATTTATTATATTCAATAATATTAATAATAGTTCATACAAAACACTTTATTTTTTCAAATTACGATAAGTTTGAAATAAAATATTAACGTGGTTTCAGATCCGGCTAAAAACAGCTCAAAAATTCCAGCTACTAAATTTTTATCTGGAAAATTTGTAAAATGAACGAATTCGCCATCAAATTTAGCTATTTTACCATATTTAATTGTATGATAGTTTGAATATTATCAACTTACATCCAACGTCTTTGTAAAAACTTGACTCTGAATCAGTCTCGTTGTGTATTTCCAGTAGAAAATGGTCGATAAAGTCCCTGTAAATTAGGAAATCAGAATTTTGTAAATCTGCTGATTTATATCTTTTTTGAAAAAGTTGTAATTTAAATAATTACCGAGGTTTGTCTCTATCAAATGAAGTTTTATGTGATTCAATGGAGTTTTCCAGCAGCTGTAACATTGTATCCACGCTTTTTACATAGCGATTCCAACCAAAATAGCCTGGAGCCAGTAATCTCAAAACTGGGATGAATAAAACGCCGTTAGTGGCTACATTCATTGAGGCACTGTAAATGGACAAGTTAATTAATATATTAATTTTTTTTCTCATTTTGGGTTATAAAACTGATGATTTAAGACTAAGTGAGTGAGTGATTTCAAATATGATTTTGTCTACCTAAAAAAATCATCTGCAGCGTCAAGTATTGGTGGTCTACACTTTTCCCATTCGCATCGTTCCCCAGTCACAATTCTCCATAATGAGTTGACTACCGGAGCATTAAATATGCGTGTTCCAGGAATACTTTTACCTTCACTCTTTCTAAACCATTCCATCATTGACTGAACCTCATCATAAATCATGGTTTCCATTGACGTTTTCCCAAATCCAAAATTTCGCAGACTTCGAATAACAAATTTTCTCTGTTGCTCCCAGCTTTTTCCATCCGTGTTAAGTACACCTTCATTTTTTAATATCACTATTAGCTAATATTTCGTTTATTTTTTCCATTTTCATTTAGATTTTGTACCATAAGGTCCTCTCGTAAATTCCAAAGTTGCTGGGTTATCCTTCTGTCGTCCTGTTGATGCATAGTCGTTAAAGAGCTCCTTTAGCAGTTTGTAGTCGCTCACCACTACTGCCCTAAAAATATTGACTTATCTACTTTATAAAATAATTAACTTTGTATTTTTAATAAATTTAAAGCTCACTTTTCAAATCCTAATTTTATTTGGTATATAGGTCCATATTCTTTTGCCCACTTTGAAAATGTCATATGGGGCTGGTAACCAATTTGTAGTACATTTCCAAGTAATGGCAGAGCGAAAGGACCTTTATAAAGGGGAAAAAGTAGAATTAAAAATTAAAGGTTTAATAAGTTTTTGAAAGTAAGAAAAATTACCTGATAATAATGAATATTCTGCACTGTTTCTCTTTCGGTTTTTATACCAAAATAAAAATCCACAAACAATTAAAATAACTGATAAACTGTATGAAATGATAATCATTTTACTTGCTATTTTATACTCAATGGATTTTTTAACACATTACAAATAAGCTGACCATCTGCTTGGATGAACACAATAAAACTGGAATATTTTTGTATCTGTTTTAGTATTCCTGTATAACTTATGGTTAGACAGTGATAGTTCATTTGGTAGTTTCCCGTGTCAGTCTCTTAAGATTCAAACCGGTTTTTCCATGTTTGTCCACATGGAAGTATTACCATTATTATTATATGTAACGTACAATGGGAAAAAGTATACCAGACAAAGCTGCTATACTATGTATGGAAATCTGATTTGCGAAAGAATTATAAAAAATGGCTTAATCTTGGGAATAAAATACATAATGCATCAAACCAGCTAAGCAGGATGGCATTACGCAATTGAGTAAAATGATCATCAATAAAATCGAGGTTTACTTCACAATGCAGTTTAGATAATTTGATGAACTTGATGAACCTCGCGCATAGAATTAACTGAGAGGAATAGACCGCCAAGAAAATATTACATTGCTGCTGAATAAATTTGTTGCTTTTATGTAACTTTAAATTTTATGAAACCACTAATTTTTGCTATGCATTAAAAGTATATGTTCGATATTTAATAAAATTCTTGCATTTTCCATATTATGTGCTTAAAAAAATATGTGCTTATGTGGAGTTCAGGGTTAGCTTTAATCAAGTCAATACTACCAACAATGTTTTATCAGTGACGAAGGTAATTTTAAAAACGAGGAAACCTATCATAATGTTTACTTTTCACTGAACTCCAAACAGGGATATATTCAAATTAGTAATTTTGACCCTTACAAACTGACTGTAATATTCATACTACATCCTGCGTTTGAGCTGTCAAGAACAATTAGAAGCTGGGCAAATTTATTAATTGTTCAAATGAGCTTGGATACACTGCATAAAAATACAACAAAGTTGAAGTTCATGCAGAAAAATGCTGCTAAGATTTTGACTTATTAGCCAATCTTGTTACAATAGTTATAATGCAGTTCTGCTGCTGCCTTATAGCTTTCATCAAATAACAGTGAAACTGCATGAGAAGCTTTCCGCTGAGACTTCAAGTCATCATCAAGTGGTTATTATATCAAAACAAGTCTGCATAAAAATACATTTATTGATACCTTGTAATTTGGGCCATGTATTGTGTAGTAAACAAAACCACTACAGCTATGAAAATAATCGAACGTTCTAATTGAATTCATTCAATACTCATTTTTTATTAATAATTAAATTTATCATTTAAAGTCAAAATTTAGGTTTTATTTTTAACGCTATTGTAATATTTATTTCGAAAGCTATGCCCAGCAATGAAGACAAGTTTTTCTAGGTAATAATGTATTTATTAATTTAAAAGACTATTCGATTTAATTAAATCAAAGCTTACAAATCATTTCAATTTAGTTTCGAATTATATTTTCCTCAGTTCATATTCAAGTCTTTTGAATTTGGTAAGACAAAAAAAGGAATGAAGGAATATCACATAAACATGACCTAAACCGTTACTTTTGTATCCACACCCACGCATTACACTATCCCTGATTAGCATGATTATCAACGGCACTCTCTGCACTTCTGACAAAAATTTGTAAGATTTTGTCCACTCTGCACCCATTATCGTTTCACATGCTTATAAGTTATTATCACAAATGATTAAAAACTAAATCTTCTTTCTCTCATTTCATTAATTTAACCATTTAAGGAACAATAGTTAATCTAAAAAAGTACTAGAACGTTTATCCTAAATTCCATTATTATTTAAAACATCAAGACAGTAACGCTTTTATATATTTTTCATTCGAATTAAGATTTCAAGCTTATTAACAAATAAACAATTCCACTTATTATTATAAAGTCTCCGTATTACAAATACGACCAATAATTATGCTACAAGTTGGGTTGGATTACCATATTTAAATGAACATGTATAATTATTTTAAAATATGTTAAATATATACTACTTTATAACATACAGACAAACATTTAGGCTTCAACTTAAAAAAATATTTACTTAAAAAACTTTTGTCAAAATAATAAGTAATTAGCCAAGAGAAAAGGGACCAACGGGAAAAATTGTCCGTTATTTTTTACCAAATGACTAACAGAAAAAAAAATTCCGATGGCCCTTTTTCACCAGCGCTATCACATATATGTGAGCGAGTCCCATCAAAAAATTCTGCTTTGAATTTATCAATTAACGAACTGAATCATAACCCCCCAAAATCCCATCTTTTGACATAACTACCTGCCAAACTTGATACTTTCTTGATCGAAAGGCAGCAGCGGAAAGGCTAAGATAATATGTCCACATTCTATAAAACTTATCATCCAGATTTTTCTCCAGCTTGAGCTTGGGCCAATTACTTTCGAAATTTTCCCTCCATGCACTCAACGTATAATTGTAATTAGGCCCCAAATTATGCCAATCCTCCAAAACAAAAAGCCCATCCATATTCTCCAAAATTTGTGTATGATAAGGTAAAATACCATTGGGAAATATGTACTTATGAAACCAACTTTCAATTAGTGGAACCCAATCGTGTGACACGCCAATAGTGTGAAGTAAAAATATCCCATCCTTCTTTAAACACTTGTTGACCACCTGAAAAAATGTTTTGTAGTTGGAGGTACCCACATGCTCAAACATGCCAACACTCACAACCCTATCAAATTGCTCATCCAGGTCCCGATAGTCCTCCAGACGAATTTCAACGGGAAGATTTTCACATTTTTTCTTGGCCACTTTAGCTTGTTCCACAGAAATTGTACAGCCAACGACCGAAACGCCATAGTTTTCAGCCAAATGTTTACACAGTCCACCCCATCCACAGCCAATGTCCAGTACTCTCATCCCTGGTTCCAAGTTAAGCTTTTTCGCGATCAATTCCATTTTATTTATTTGAGCTTCTTCAAGGTTCTTGGCGTTTTTCCAGTAGCCACATGAATAGTTCATGGTGGAGTCGAGAAATGATTCGAATAGGTCATTACCTGAAATATTCAAATGAAAATCCTATTTAATTATCCAGCAATTTTTGTACATATTTTATAATTGATTTTTTTTAAAATACGTTTTATTTTTTTAAATTAAAAAATCAAATTGGGTTTTAATTTATTTTTACTTAGAAAAAATGGTTTTAATTTATTTTTATTTAGAAAAAAACTAATTTGGTTTTAATATATTGCATTAAAGTAATGATTTTAGTTATTTTTTATGGTTATGTTTTTGGATTTTTATTTCACTCACCCAAATCATAATGCTTTTCACCAACTTCCCAAGCCCTCTGCTTGGTCTGCAAATTGACAACCTTGAAAAGTAAAAAGTTGATGAATTTGTTAATAGGATACATGTACTCTTTGATGATCTCATTCATAAAAATCTGGTAAATGAATTGTTCGACATCCTCGCAATCCCAGTGACCCTCCATGTAACACTCCCCAATCCCCAATGAGGGATTTTCGATAACCCTTTTGTAAAATTCATCCTTATTTTTAACTTGGGGATCATACTTTTTCGGTCCATCAATGATAAGGTTCCCCTTTCTAAGCACTTTGTTCACCTTTTTACGTAACAACTGATTTGACCACCGTCTCAATAACAGTTCCACAAATTTTATAACACTTGCTATACACTGAATTGTCAAATGTATAGAGTTGGTACAAAGTAGCGTGACTTTGGACGACATTTTCACTGACATAATGCACTCACAATTGCAAACTAAAAATGTGAGAAATTTGGTGGGCTCACAAGCCAACAGACGTGAACCAAATGATTTTTTTCTAAATTACTGGATGACTCTATCACGACTTGAGTTTTTGTTGTTATTCGACTTTATAGTTTATTACATTATAAGTGTACCATCTTGAAAGGATGCTATGGTCGGTCGGCGCGATCATATTATCAATAAAATTATATTTTACAGTGATCGTGCCATTATATAGTCAATAATACAGGGACATATGGGGAATATGAATGTATCAAACTCGCTTATGGGATAATGCATTTCATCAAAGTTGTGCCTTCCCTATACCAACATATTGTGATTCTACATATGTATGTATGAATGGATTTGTGTGCACTTTTATGCAGTCGCACTGCGCAAAGTAATAAAAAAAATTGTAAACAAAGTATAGCATATAATTTGATATAATAAATGAACAATTTTCGTAGAGTGTATAGCATATTTAAGCGTGCATGTAAGCATATATGACCGCTGATATTCTTGCTGATATGCTTTATATTGTGCCCATTCTGATTACCCAAAAATGCTTTTGTACTATTTTGGTGACATTTAATTAAAATACATATATATAAGACTCGGTGACAAGTTCACTTCATGAAACATTGGCCAGTGATTTTAAACATAAAACGAGCACATACTGAATAAATTCGCAGTAAAAGCGATCAGAACGACGTAGCCGAATGATATGCAATTTTCGTTAAGTTATTTTTGTGGATTTTGTGATTTTCAGTGATGACCATACTGTGTCATTGGAGTGTGAAATCGACTGTTCACATTTTCACATCAAATCGCAAAACGCCATTAAGATATATTATTCATATTGCAAGCTTTCACTGCTTTTTGTGAAAGCAGAGTTTCATTATGAACAAATCTAAAACTTTCAAATTTAAACGTGGGATTTGACCGCAGACATTTTTAAGTAGTGTATCGGGCCAGACAGACAGACAGACAAAAATACTTTGTCATGTCAATATTCGCTCACATTTGCAGTCAGCTACATATTATCATTGTGTCAAGTAAAACTTACTAGAACCTTGTTGCAAGTTTAATTACACTGCACTACTCTGCTATGAACACATAATGCCTAACTAATTAATATGACAAAACGATCTTTTTTATTTGTCTTCACACCCGTAATAAATAAACCCATCACAAAATGTAAACAAATATTTCTTAAGATAAGATTTTATTGGTAGTAAATTTTTTTACCGTATAACGTACACATTTAAATGTAAATACTGTATGAACTAAATTTATCAAATAAGATCAGAGGAGATTGTGTCGTGCCCAAATAAAGATTCCCATAAAAACCTTTTTTTTTGGTGTCAATGAAAATTCAATCAATCATTCAAACGTCATAATAAATAATTCGTTCAATATTCGGACGTAGACACTCAATTTAAGGATACTTAAATTTTTAATGTTATTAAAAACATAAAGACTATTTTTTTAATACAAGTATCATAGCAACAGGTCGAGGAAGAAGTGAAAGGGGATATTTTATGCACGCATGAGTAATATGACGAATGCGATAATTCTATCGGAAGTAAAGAAGTAGCCTAAGAAGCCCCAAATTAAATAAGCAATATTACCTTTTTGTCAGCGACATATAAGTGACTGAGTCATTTTTCGTTCTACAGAATAACGGACATACATCATGGTGCATTCCTATTAATTACTTAACACTATTTATTATTGCAATTGAAAGATACAGACACAATATTTGATAATGTGCCCATTCAATTCCTTAAAACCAATAATCATATTTATGTCACAATCCAAATAATAGCCAGTCTTTATAAATATGACATAATAATGATTGTAATTGACATACAATGTTTCACTTAACACTTAACATCAAATTATTTTCATTGAACCGTCTAAACCATTAATTAAAACCATAGGAGAAAACCGGAATAATTTGGGTAGCATTTGATGGAAAATATTTTGATGACGATTTTTCGTGTTCGTGTTTGATAAGTCTAGACGTTAAATCCAACGAGTAGAATGCCAACACAATAAACTTCTGCTGCTGCATTTGCTTTTAAAAGGGTTGAATACCTAATGTAACAAGTTTTATATATACCATCATCATTTTCAGTGTCACACGACAAGATTCATTCATGATTTTTTTATAGGTTGCCTACTATCACTTTAATAACAAACCTATTATTAAATTTACTGTCGCGTCGTCTCCGTTACAGTAAGTCTTGCCGGTAAAAGAGGTTAACATTGTTTAGGTTAAATATTTTATGGAAGGCTTTTAACTTAATGGTCTTGTTTAATTAGGCTCATAGTCATATTTGCACTTTCATTGTTTATCTTATATTTTTAGATCAGGTTACGTTCCTACTTGTAATGCTAAACTTTTGCCGAATAGTTTAATAAAATAAACGAAACTAAATGGAATTTGGTCTTGTTTTCAGGACTAAATGAAAACAAAAGTCAACAAACCTGTTTACCACGCACTGAGTTTCCGTTGCCTGTAATAAAGTCAGTGCAAAATAGAACTTTGTTTGTAAACAATGCATTCAAATACTCACAGTGGACAGTGGATAGCATCACAAAAGTCAACACACGACAATCGCGTGGTTAGCAAGCAAGTTGTATTGAATGCTACAAGATGCACATAATAAGTGAAATTGCATTTCAATGCAGTAAAAAATATATGAAGTCTAATATTTTTATCTTAACGGTTTGTTTATGTACTT
>JAQFZG010004081.1:0-12372 GCA_034695465.1 Entomobrya nicoleti | reverse complement strand
CCACCGGCGCTGCGTCACGTAAGAATTCTCACGTACGGAAAAAACAAAACAAAAGGAAACAAAACAAGATTACTGACAAAACAACACCATTTTAAGCAGACCTAGTAGCGTTGGTGGTATACATATATGATATGGATGTACCAAAATAGAAAATGTTACCATTATCGAGACTCCATCTCAACTATTCTATGCTGCAGAATGAATTTATACGCAAATAACATAAGAAAAAAGACTACACTTTCTATTGTCCAATTGTGTGGTACATTACTCTTCCATCATCGGTACTTCTTCTTGTTTCCACTCTTTTGTGTATTGCTTGATGCTATACATAAATGAGAGTGTAATATTCATGTAAGCTCAATGTAAGAGTAAGAAGGAACGAGTAAAGCAAGAGTATTCATTATGAGAAAGGATGCAAAGAAGAAAAGATGCTCCATCAATAGAAATGGAATTTTTGTGAGGAGAGAAATGAGCATGAGAAAATTTTATTATTGACTATATGAACATGTAAAAAAATATAACATAATGCTATTTTTGTATGTACGTAAAAAACATATGTTGCACGAAATGGAAAATGAAGTGAATGAAATAACAAAAAATACTTATTTCTTTCGATTGAGTAAACATTCTTCAGAAAAAGAAAAAAAATTCGTTCCATTTTATACTGATTTCGCAGCATGAACAGTCGTATCTGAGGACGAGAAAGTAAAATTGTATGTGCTTAACAATATGAAAGGTTATGTTCTGTAATATGATAGGTAGAAGTCTGTAACTACTTTTGGAACAATGTACAATCGAAACTTTACTCAATGCGTGGTATTTTGCACGATCTAACTGAATCGATCCATTTGTTCACAATGATTTTTTAAGGATAAACTTTCGATAAAATATTACAAATGAGCTAATGCGATTTTGATGTTCTGTTTTTTTCTTCTGAATTCTCACAGGCAATAGTTCACTGGTTTTCCAAGCGTTGGAGTTGCTTGTCCGGCGCGTGTGAGGCATGTATAGGATTTTGTCGAGTTGATAGAGATGCCGATGACCCTGATGAGCCTGAGGAAGAGCATGTTTCCCCAGGCTGTGGTACACCTGCGTCGATAGAAACACCACTCCAGTCTTCCGTTTCCAGATGTACAAGTCTTAACGTGATACGTGACCCCTTGGCTCAGACACCGACAAGGAGAAATGATTCTGTCATCTCCCCAGTTCAAACACAGAGCAGTAATCCATCACAACCAGTGGCTTCTGCCGCTCCAAACGTCGCTACAACTAGTGCTTCTGGGGCTAACACAAGTGGTGGAAACAGTAGCACCGCGGGAGGCGCTAGTGGGACGACTGGAGGAGGAGGTAACAGCACTGGTGCCACCGCTCCAACGGCAGGTGTAACGAAAGAAGGTAAGTGTTTGTGGCTTCAACAATGAAGCATAAACATTAATAACATAGGAATCAACTTTTTCGTAGGAAATCCTGTGATTTCATGCCTTCTCCCAAAATGTCTCTATAAATTATATAACATAGTGGTGAAAGAAGCTGTCCGCTCTCTCTTGAGCTCTAACTTTAATTATGTTTTTTGGCAGGCACAAGGCTTATCCTTTCTGCTTAAATCTCCTCTTTTAAAAGACAAGCCGGAGTAGATCGTATAAAAGAGAAATTTTATTATGGAAATAACATTAAAAAAGAAATAACAAGTTATGTAGTAGCAGTACGTCATCTCTGTATGCATATTCCATTTTATATATTATGCATACAAACGCGTGATCCAGGCTGTCGTTTAAAGTTTATGGGATTTGGATAGAGTCATAGAGCACTTTCCCCAAATTACCATACTATCAATTTTGGTTCACAGTAAATATTCTCTTTATACTGGGCCTCTTTGCTGGCATATGCATTTCTCCACTCACAATATTTCCAAGAATATAAGTATGTATGTATTCCTAAGACGTTTTATCCTTTTCCCAGTTCTGCTCACGTATAAATTAATATGCAACTGACGCGCATAAGAGATAAATCTTACTTTTCTAGGCATGACTTATTTTCTCCGTCCGTTCAAAGAAGTGTTTTCATCTAAGATGTCAGCAATAATTCAAGTCCTTCAGATTTTGTCTCCTCATAGCCCAGCCTTTCACTCATTCCTACGTTTGCCCGAAATTAAAATTACTTTGTGCTGGTAGTTAACTTGACACTATATTATTATAAAACGTAATATATTTTTCGACTTGATCAAAACGAATTGGTGCATAAAATGTTTTCACTGTAAGACAGGCAGTGGCAATAAAAATACTTCCCTAAAATAGAAAAGTTTACTGTAAAACCATCGACTTTCAATCCTTTGAAAAGTTGTGCGAGAATTAGTATGCATGCGTATGCAGCGGAACCAATTCACCGTAACAATTGATTAATGCTTCATCTGTCAATATAATTACATAACTTGTAGTAACCGTAACCTATTCAAAATATGAAGCAATACAGAAAAAAATATGATGTTATGCATGGCATGATTAGAAATTCATTTGCTTTCCTAGAACACCCAAGGCTTTCTATTTGGTATGTTTATCCTTCAACCAACTTGTGCTACTGCTCACTTTTCCATACTCACATACATCGACAAAGTAGGTCTGCTTCGCATGCTTATTTCCTGTCTTCCTGAAAAAGTTAGATTCTGCTCCTGAATCTGAGGGAAGAAAGAGATGATAAAGCAAAGAGCATCTCACTCATCCGTCAAATTCCATTCTAAAAGTTTGCCATTAAAATGCTAAACTCATTTAGTAAACTTTTTACTTCTATTAGATTCTCTACGTAGTTATACTAGTCATACACTATAAAGGAACATACACGTGAAAGCGTTGAGTTTATTTGTTGGTACTTAGCACATGAACAATTGGTGAAAGTATCAGACAAAAAAGTTACCCAAACTTAACGTATACTTATTGTGCATATTTCCCTGCTAAAATTTATTATGAGAAACTGACTGAGAATTAATAAGAAAGTTGTTTGCGAACAAACGAAAACGTTTTGTATGCGAAATTACATATGGTCTTTTGAAAATAAACTAGTGCAAATAAGGGCAATATTTAAGGATGGTGATCTTATAAATAGGTTGTTTTCCATGTACAGAGCATGTTCTTAAAAGCAATATCCTCTCACTGTATTACTTTATGAATATGTAGACGTTTACGTTTCACTTACTCTTTTCCTGTCAATTCTCCTTAAAAATGTAAAACGTAGAAGCATCGCTGTACAATAAACTTCGTGAATTAAATTTCCAGCAAGCAAAACAAGAAGTCTGTTAATTTTCTGCTCTATAAGTTCTCGTTTCGTATGAAAATATTGAAAAATACTGACGAAATTTTTGGCTTTACATAACTTGTTTACAAAAGTCCGTAATATAAAACTAGTGTATAAATTGTGTACATTTGGGCTATGAACTGAAGAAAATTCAGATGCTAAATTGAAACTTTCCTGCATATGGTATTTCACTATACGAAACTCCAGTGAATATGCGACAGCATAGCCAATTTGAGTCCGTGTTAAACCACAAGATCTCACAATGTACCAAATACATACATACTCACGTATTCCTCGACATATGTTACACCTGAAGTTCAGTTTCGTTCGACGTCTGTTGATATGCTGAAATAAAATGACCACATATTGGTTTGACAATGGAATGGAAAGGTAGAGTGAAGGTACGCTACTTGCGTTTTATGTACACCACATCAGGAAACACTCGTCGAATTCTCAGAATTCAGCAAGATGAGAAAAGGGGTCACTCCCAATAAACGGGTTTTTGTTTGCCTTAACGAAATACAATTTCTGAAATGACGTAGAATATGGATTTTATATTTAATTTTCTTCCATGGATAACGGGTAAAATACGTCCCTGTACGCTTGTTATATATACCCCTCTTATCTTTTAAATATGTAGTAAAAGTGTTTCTTCTATAAGGCATATAAATTTTTTGCAATGTCCAACGTGTGTCGCGGTAAAATAATGGCTGAAAAGAGAATAAGAATCGATTCATACATCTACTTCTCTTTTTTATACTATTACATCGTTTTTGTGTCTTGTCTTTTTACTCACAAATCTACTGCGTCTTGATTTCGTTACGAAGCAGAAGAAAACCTTTCTTGGTGTGTTCGCACGGGGTTTTTGTAGCAACATATATGTATTAGTATTAGTACTAGTGGACTAGTGGAGTACATACACACTATTCGCTACACCTTATACGTAACATCTTTACTGCACAATAGAGAGTCAATTCTTTTTTCTTCCTATCTCTCTTTCTCTCAATTTCCATGAAATGTGTGGAGAATGGCGACAGTTGAGACTGAAAAGCAGCGAGTCACCACTCTGACAAAAACAACTTTTTTTACAGGCAAGACTTCTAAGAAACTGAATACTTTCAAAGATTATTCAACGAACTTTCTACGCCATTCCAATAGTTCCACTACCACCACTACTTAGATAGTGTACGGCAGTGTAATATTGAGTTTTTATGTACACGTTTTTATGTGCTTGCCAACATATCAGTCCGATTCACTTTTTTCACTACACTGCAAAATTCCTCAAGCTATCATATAACAATAACTCTCAGAGACGGAGTGAAAGGGAAACGGGTAGTAGTAGAGATACGTTATCTTGTGATGGTTTCTGAAAACCTCAAATCAGGCAATGTTGTGTGTATGTACCATGGTTCTTTCACTCATATTCTTGCAAAGTTGGATAAAGAAAAGAAAAAAGAGGAAGGAACATTGTGGAAACAGAGGTTGCTTCCTTTTTCTCGTTTTCGCCGAAAGCAACACAACAAAAACCTAGTGTGTTCATAAAGTTTATATATAATTTTCTTTTGAAGAAAAAAAAACTGTCTTCTCCACTTTCTTTTTTTGGCAAGAAATTATTATGAGACTGTCTAACCGTTTGAAGGTTTGCATCAACAGAGAAATGGCCCGTGTACATTTATGGGTCATCAGGTCTTATGTATGACCACTAATACACAACGGAGCGAATGCTCAAGCTTGTTTGCTTCTACATTATTTACATCGATTCGATCTGTTGATCATTGTTACGATGGAGTGTACACTCTCCGATTTTTACTTTTACCTTTCACTTCCTGTTTCATTATTGTTGAGTCAGAAGTTGGGTAGTAGTATGTGGTGGGAGCCAGAAGATGTGACGAAAGAGAAACTGCACTCCTTTTCGCTATCACTTTTTCTCTAAGTGTTTTCACGACTGTATGTAACGTAAATATACTTTTTGGGTTTAACAAGTTTACGTTGGATATATACATAACAAATATGTATAGCCTAGCATGATTGCACTTATTATAGTACTTACATATATATAAAGAGAGAATTGGATGAAAGGAAGGTAAAAAGATGGGGAAAAACAGGAGATCAGAGAGAAGGATAAAACGTACTGGGAAAAGGAGGTCCATGACATCGCGGCTGATTGATGCCATGGGATAATGTTGCGTTTGCTGAAGAAAAGAATAAAAAAGTGGATTGGATTGGAAGGACAGATGCGGAAGGAACAGGGAGCATAAAGTAGTTTCAAACTAACAACCTATCCTTTTCTCTGCAAAGACAGCTGTATTTACCAATACTGCTACCAGTATTTTCACCATGTATGCTGTTTCCCAGTCTCCAGTCTATGTAGTAGAGAAAGTAATGTGGATACATGTAATGATATGTGAAAGTGAAGGAATGGCATGGCATGAAATAAAATAACAAAATGCAAGTTTGTGTTATATACAATACCAGTTGAGTAGCTGAATTATTATATCGAATAACTACCACCAATGTAACTTGAGCTGTTTTCATGTAATATCATCATGAGCTGTTCTAGTATAGTTAACGGGTTACATTATTATTAAGTTGGGATGAGGCTTATTGAAATAGCTTAGTGTGGATTCCTGTTTGTTGGTCCGTCTGTCTGCATGATATAAAGATTGCCTTAATCTGGTTTTGTTGGCCTTGGCCGCAATCAGGTCAAACTTTGAAATGGTTTAAAGTAAGGAAACCTCAATTAATACATAAATAAGTGTATTAATTATAGTTATAATTTTATTATGCTTAAAGGCTTATTGATCTTTGAGGATACACTTACAAAAGAATGTTTTAATGTCATAGTTTCGGCTTTTTTACTGTAAATAAGACATAATGACACAAATCGAAAAAGTAAATGCTTCACACATGTATGTAGTTAACCATGTACAAACTATTCATAACGTCTGTCTTGAAAAAAAACTCGATTGCTTGAATGCTCTGGGAAACTTAATTACAGTTTTCAAGGTTTATTTAGCTTATTTTTCTTTGCTCATTCACATCTTCTGTTCCTACTTTGGTAGAACTGTTAGGGAGGAAAACGCATTTCCATTCGCTGTCATTCTTCTTGTTGTTATGTTAAGTGTAAGAAAATTTACTGGTATTGGCTTTCACTTTATCTTTTTCCAATTTAGTCTTTTTTCCCACTCGGAAAACCTAGTCTTCACTGTCACGTTGACCTTTTTTTATCTTATTCCTTACTTCAGCCCTGCTAAAATGCGTTTCAAGGGAACAATTCCTTGCAATAGAAAACAACATCTCCACATTTTCACTTGTTTCGACATCTAGTTTTCTGAATGACTGGAGTTTGATTGATTTATCTTGTTGGTTGATTGAATCAATATATTGCAAAAAGTATACATATTGCATAAAGAAAAGAAAGCAAATATATATTCAACATTGGGCTCTATACATATGTATGTATGTATATGTGCATGGTATTTTATGTGTGAGCTCGTTAGCGTGTGTGTATGACAGCTATGATAGTAGTTGGTAAAGTGTTTTATGTAAACAAAGCATTCACACACGAATTTTCTCTTTTTTTATGAAGAGTTTTCCAAACAAACTTTTTCAATTTATGTATCGCATAATACAAAACACACTCCTACACCTCCTGTTGTACTATGAGTAGTATTTTGATTTTATTCCGCCTCACACTACACCACTAACAGTAAGTTCTTTTTTATTTGTTGAACAGGCTCAAATGGAAAGTTGCCAACAAGTGAGTCAGTGTACACAATCTTAATCAGGATACCAGGCGAAACGGAGGGGAAAAATGCCAGTATCCGAATGATTCAAGAACCCGGACCACTACCACCACCACCCGTTCCAGGTCATCATCAACGAGCAAAGACTTTGTCGTCGAATCCAGAATCCGTTTATTCCAGTGGTTCATCTGCTTCTGCTGGTGGTTCGGCTGGTGGCGGTGCAGGAGGAAGTGGGAGTGGAGGCAGTGGTAGTGTAGGTGGGCTGGCCCGCCGACCATCATCCGCTGCTCCTCCGCTTCACGCTAAATTAGTTCCAAAACCGTTGACTTCGAAAGGGTCAGCTGGCGCCATTTCTGCTACTTCGGTTCTTCCAGGTCAAGTGAAAAGGAAGAAAAAGAAGAATCAGGAGAAAAAGCAGGAGAAAAAGGCTGCCAAAACGTTATCAGCCATTCTGTTGGCTTTTGTACTCACCTGGACCCCATACAATATTCTCGTTCTCCTGAAAACTATTATGGTTGAGGAGGACGCGATACCGGAGATCCTATGGGATGCTGCCTACTACCTCTGCTACATTAATTCCACCATCAATCCGATGTGCTACGCCCTTTGTAATGCAAGCTTTAGAAGAACTTACATTCGGATACTTACTTGCAAGTGGGAAAACACCAGACGGCAGGCGGTACAAAGAGGATACTACAACTGACAGGAAAGAGGATAACCTTTTTAAGTTTATAGTTTGCATTAAACATTCACTTGTTTAAATCATTATCAAAAGGTTATCCATGGTCAACATCAACATTTTTCACGAAAAAATCATTCATTCATTTCTGTATAAATAGTTAGGAAAATTAACTTATCATAAAGTATATAGTCTCTCTGCATAATATATTATTAAGTTACCTGTACACCCTGTCACAGTTTATCAATCCACCAATCTATTCATGTGAGTATTCACTTTTTCAGAGCTCAGACAAAAACGAATTCATCCTTTTCAAAAGAATGCCGAGAAAGAAGCTTTTTATTATTACATGTACAGTATACAAACATTAAGTAAGCGTATACCCTCATCCTTTTTCACAAGATATTTGTGTATACTTAACAGTATATATCTGCGTGAAAGCAATCATAAAATAGAATTTTTATACAAAAAAAAGTTATCTGTAAACGCTCTTAAAAATCGAAAATATACAATCAAATCAAAATCATTTAAAATATACATAGATACTTCAATGAACATAACCAATCCAAAATTACACACATATAAGTACACAGTAGACTATATGAAATAAGCTACATTTATCTGCTGAATACGCAACATATGATATATCACATGGTATATTTACTTTAATTAGGTAACTTGTATATTACCATTGAAAGCCAGTTCATGTTTGTACTTTGTAAAAAAAATGATCAACTATGGGTCAAATTGTTTTCTTTTTGGGAAATGATACACCAAACTAAAAGTAAGTACAATAAAATCACACTTTGCTTAACTTGCTGATATTCCCAAAAATACCCTTTCAAATTACTTATTGTGATTCCCTTTGCTAATTTTTAGATAAGCACAAACACCAAAAGAGGGTAAATACTATAAAAATAACTCGGGGTGAGTATTTCTAAAAACTGATCTGTCAGTCAGTACTTTGTACTTTAAGATTTAAGCTATTCTCCTATCTCACGTGATATTTTATCATGTGGATGTACAGTATAGACACGTATGTGTGTTGCTGTATAAATATTACCATGCTATTATAGGCCACACAGATTTTTTAAATTTTATATTAGAAAACATCGGAAATCTTGTTTCAACTACACATTTTTAAAAAATGTGGAAAACGATCAACGCTTCAACGATACTCTATTGGAAAATGCAATAACTTGTAATGCATTTGCAGAAAAATTGACAAATTAAAATGTATTGAATGCGGCTGGTTAATCATCTAATTTTTTTAGAACGTACCAAACCAGTTAGTTAGAAAAGTAATGCATACATAGTTAGCAAAAAAAAGAACAATTGTCTTGTAGAAGAGAAGAGTGATACATTAAAAGTGTTAAACTCTAAGAATGACGAGAATGTAATATTTGGAGCAAAACATGGTATGTGTGAAACTGAAATCTATATATTATAAACCTATTAGATCGAAAATGTTTGTAATGTATAGACATTTAGAGAGTTTTATAATTTATGCTACTTTATAGCTTACATACTTAAAAGATAAATATAAATAACATAAAATATATACATATATCTAACATTTACGCAAGCATATTATTATAGCTTTTAAACTTTAATTATGCATACATGTATGTGGTCTGCATTTTACATAAAAATTACATTTAAGCAAAAAACTTAAATTAAATTTTGTTACATAAACAGTTACCAAATAATAATTTTAGAGTTGTGGTTTAGAGCTGTGCTGCATTGTGTAAATACTATGTAGCCAAATGTATAAGTCTGTTGATTGCCACGCTGTCTGCTATATAACGATGATTACGATTGTGATTGCAATTTTTGCAGTCAAGGGGCAAACATAGTTGGGATGGGATGGGGAAATGGATGTAAGGTACATAATTATTAAAATCGTTGCATTATCCTACAATTCTGGTGTACTTTTAAGTATATGTGGCATTGTATACATATTATGCTATAATTGTGACTATAATTACCAAGATATTAAAATCATTATATATTCCTGCTATTGATGCATTTTTTGGCATCATTGGTGAAAATATAGAATATTTAATAAACATTATGTTGTATTTCGATTTTAGTTCTCAAGCGTGTCATAAAAATATAATATGCTGTTCCTATTATTAAATAAATTTATTTACAAAATTATTTAAAATATCATGTCCTGTCACCATCTTATCGACGAGAATGATAATCAATAATAAAACTGAATTTGAATATCTGCTTATGTAGAAATTTAAAATGTTTGAGCTCTAATTCGTTTATTTCAACATATATCTACATTTTTAGATGTCATTTTGTAGTTTTCATGTAACTCCCAAGCATAAAAATTGCCTAACGAGTTTTTGATTTAATATTGAAATTCGTATGTTGAATTCTCTTAGAAATTAATTAAATTTTCATTAGGAATAAAAATATATACATGTTGCATGCTGCATATGTACATCTAATCAAAAGTACCCGTGCTTCATATCCTAAACACCAGAAAATTGCAGAAGAAAGGTGACAAAATATTGATGATGATATTAGAAACAGTGATAATGATAGGTATTAACCTGGAAATATAGCACCACCCACTAATTTGCACCAAGACGGCGACACCCATTAGCGTGTTCTGTACTCATATCCAAGAAATGAAACTGGTGGTTTTCTCATTATTGCCAGTTTAAATAAAGTTGGTTCTACATTGCATACTGAATGATGGTTTCATTCAAGAGGATACAGTAGTAGTGGAAGTTTAGAATCTGTAGATAGGATGCTCAATTTACACATCCACATTGACAGCGGCACGAAAGACCGGTAGTATGAGGGGATGAGGGGAAAAGGGAAACGGAAATAAAACCGACAGTAAAATGAGGTAAATTGGCGAAGGCGTTAGATATTAGAGGTAGTGTTAGATGTAATTACAGACATTATTTTGACTCTTTTCTGTCTACCACTTTATTGAATTGCCTTATAAGCGTGTGTACAAGGAATAAATAGAAAGAAAAGCGCTCCGAAAAAGCAACCATTAAAACACGACTGCTTTTCTTGGAAGGAAACGACTCCTTGCTGCTAGTATTGCCGAAGCAGCAACATTTGATTATACATGATTCCATTTGCTACCGTGTTATTATTACCATACATGTGTCTATAATATGATAATATGCATTTTCTTCATAACTTTCTCACTATCTCTTTTTTGTGTTCCATTCCTTTTGTTCGTGGGCTCCGTCGTCGTTTTACCAAAATGGGGAAAGTAGCAAGTAGATTGCCATCTTATTTCTACACAGCTTTTCTCCAACTTGCTTCTTCCGTTTTTATATCGCAGCAGCAGCGATGAAGCTGACTTGCTGGCGTTTGCAATTTTAGTAGAGCAATCATCATACAAACTTGAAGATGTTGGTAGTAAAGTATAATATAATAGAAGAGGAAAAGACAGGGAAAGTTGATATCGATTTGTATATGAAAATGAGATATGTTTATAAAAGTACATGTTCTCTCTCGTGTTTTCATATCTTTTACCCAAGCTGCCATCACACAGTTATGTGCCGTGCCTTGATATGCTTTTCTATGACCATCGCCACTGCTTCCACCACCACCACAATTTACGATATTATCTTGTCTCGTTTGCTTCTCGTCCGGAGGGTCTATTTTACCCGTATGTGTACCCGTTTTAACAAGCTGTGATTTTATTGTAGTCTACGTATTGCAGTTGTACCGCTACATCACTAATATCACACCTCAATCAATTTACTGTATAATACAATTTTTGGTATAATAATGCAAGTCCACGTGTATCTCTGTAGTATATATAGAATTGTAAAAGCTGAGCTGAGATAATCTTGTAAAAGTCTTTACTTATCTTGTCATTTCATTTAATGCCCAAGTCCACCCAAAACAACGCTCACTAAAATGCTGATATGAGCTTGATGCTTGTCGTAAGAAAACGGGATGACACGCTGGAAACTGCCTGCTTTAACTTGCCTCAAAATGAGAAGGAAATGCTTTGGCGAGATGATCTAAGTAAATGAGAAGAAAATAGAATGCACAAAGCAAATGACTATATATGCGCTACAACAAGCCTGTTGTATTTTACTGAATAAATTACGATATGAGAAGGAAAGATATTAGAGGATCAGAATAAGAATAGAAAACTAGACGTAACATAACAAAAATATTGTAATAACGTAATATGCACAAACATTCCTGTAACAGCAGGCAAGGAAAAACACATTTCCACAAGATATTGTCGAAATTGCTTCCAACCGCACACATCCAAATATATAGAAAACATAGAAGATGAAAACACCATTTTGTGTAATACAATATTTATTAGACCACATCAAAATAAGATCCTCTCTCATTCCACACCAATTTCCTGCTAGAGATTCTGATGTTTTTCATTCAGATACACACAACTGACGCTCTTCTGCACAGGGTTCAATTAAATGAATTGGTTGATGCGATGTTTGTGTCGGCTGTCGATATCATATTAGTGGCATATTACGCGTAAAATATTAAATCATCAATATCATCATTTCTTATTATTGTAGTATATATATATATATATATATATATATATATATATACTACATCCTATTCTATAAAAGGTGAAGGCCCAAAATGTACTCACTTTGATACACCACCTGGTGGACAAGTAGGTAACTT
>JAQFZG010004080.1:0-12372 GCA_034695465.1 Entomobrya nicoleti | reverse complement strand
AGCTCGCTTTGAGGCGGGTTAAATAACCAGCCTTTTCATGCAAGGCGGGTTAAATAACTAGCCGGATACAGACTGAAAGGTATACAAACAAAATCATATTGTATACTTTTTTTTAAAGTGAGTTAAACTTACTTTTTAACGCAACGATGAACAAATTTTTATTTTGTCAGCAGCCAGTGCATTTTGTATGATTAACAGCGGCAGAAGCAGCAGCCGTGTGGTGGAATTAGGTTGACCGAAGGCGTAGGTTGACCGAAGCAAATTAAAGTTTGCAAAGAATGTGCAATGAATTTTTAGATGACGATGATAACTAATGAGACAACAATCACTCAGCAATAATATCTGGCTAATGTACAGCATTTTTAAAGCGTGTGATGCATACAAAAACTGCTCGTCAATATTCAAACTAATACTTTTTACGATTTAAAAACTATCAACCCTTCGCCTTAATAGTACAATTTTTCTTATCACTTATGCCCAAATCTGTTTTGGACTGAAGAAGAAGAGGTTTACAGCGAGTATATCTCTCTCTCTACATTGTTTACTCTATATCTTCTAAGATTATATCAAACTATTAAAAGGATACTCAATATATATTCCAATAATATTTTTCTTATGATGTCTTACTAAAAAACAGTATGGGGTAACTTTGTACAATGTACAGATAAAACAGTAACATACATTCTAAGAGATATATTCTTAAAGAATCTCGATTATCTTTTTTGTTTAAAAAGTCACGAAAAAATGTAAATTAAGGTGATGAACAATTTTTTTGTTTATACACAAGAATATGAGTTTGTATATTAACACAAATTTAATAGTTAATATATTTTATATCCTTTCGCTTGGCCTTCTCCTACATGACTCCTACCCGTTTGTCATACCTTTTTTTCCTTACTTTTTTACTCCATTTACTCACTCCACTCACTCTACTATTTACTGCTAGCTAACTGAATTTAGTTGTGTGGGAGGTGGTGGATCGTTCACTCCTAAACTGTACGGAAACATTTTGAAAAAGTAGTAACGCCCTCGATAAAATAATGGCAGGTTAGAAATTACAATATTTTTAAAACCATTTGACCTGCTGCTGAGTAAAGTGGCGGATGCTTGGTCGTTTGTAATGTTGTACCTCTCAAATAGGGAACTACCACTAAAGGAGAACGTCATCACTAACTTTAAAAGACTAATCTCAGATTGCCCTTGTATTGTGGCAGTAGTAGCAACAAAGTATTGTTGTCGACCCTGATGTAAAAAATGTTTCACACTGCGTGGTGGTGAAAAAGGGAAAAATTTCTGTAAACTTTTTTCTCCTTTTGACTTATCAAAACTTTTGGTCGATATAACCCCGCAGTATCGTTGTGCCCCTGAACCTATTACACTAAAATAAGTGCAGTTGAAACAAGACGTGACTAATTTTCTAGATTTAGGAAAAATTTCGCTTAAAATCCCTATTTTATGTATCACCATAATTTGTTACAGTTCTCTCTGTTTTTACAATGTTTTTCTATTGAGATTTTTGGAAACAGTCAATTAGAAAGTAGAAATACACTTTGTTTCTTTTTGTGTTTTACTTGGCTATGCTTAACTTATGCCCATTCTTCCGGGTAAAGATATTTATCTGCCTGTCTAATTCTATTATTACCAGTTTGTTAGGTTTTACTCACGTCTCTAATTATCGAAATAATGTTAACTTGACAAGTAATTTTCTTCTATTTCCTGTTATACACGATGACAAAAAGAGAAAAGGAAAAATAATAAAAATCGAGTTTGAAGGCCGTATTTGCTGTTGGAAATGAAAGTAATGAAGAAAATGAGCGACGGCAAGGGATCAAGAGGTATTAGAAATCCAAGAGTGAAATAACGAGGGTAACTTATTACTGCCTCTGTTTTTACTAATGTCTCCACAATCAAAACCAGGAAGCAAAAAAGGATGCCTTGACTCTCTCTACACAAATTAATGAAAGTGAGCAACTGTGCTGGATTGGATTCGGGGGAAAAGGAGAGAAAAAAAGAGATGGGAGCAAAGAAAGATGCTGCTCCGGTTGAGTGTAAGCAACCTGGATGAATGAGTGAGCCGAGTTGAAGGACAGGGAGACAAGTCGACGTCCGTGGTGGTGGTGGCGTTGTTGGTGATGGGGTTCGAAAGGAGTAGCGTAGCTGAACGTATTAAGGGAAAAGCCAGTATAAACCCCGACTAACTCACCCAGCTCAAAAGAGAAGCCTTGCTTTGCTGATGCTCTAGCCCTAGCTTCTAGAGAGTCAACGTTCAATCTCAGTTATTCACACGAAGAAAAAGGGAGAAGGGGCAAAAATATAAAAAGATTCCGCATAGGATCTTGGGAGAGACGCGGCGTTTCATGTTGGCATGAGCCAGAGAATCAGAGAGAGAGAGAGAGGACAAAATCCTTTGAGAAGGAGAGAGGTAAAGAAGCAGTAAAAAATACAAAACCGGATAGAGGGGTGTGACTAGGAGGCGGGTGAAAGTAGTGAAAGCCAACCAATCCCAAACGGATAGACTTGGTGGCGCCGGAGAAAGTTTTGTCGGCAGTTAAGAGACAGTTAACAACTTGCTATGGTGGTAGTATTTTTTAGAGGAAAACAAGAAGAAAAGTCATTGAAAGATGGTATATTAGAATATTTACACACGGGCCACTGACATTATGATGCTGATCATTGAGGAGAAAAAATAAGAAGAAATTTTACAGTGAAGGGAAACCCACAACAGTAGCTTACTGGAAAAAAGTTTTTAGAGGGCCTTTCTAAGGCATTATTTTGCATTAAATGAACACAAAAAAGTTTAACATTATGTTAGGCTTGAGAGAGTTAACAGAGAAAAAATGAGATATATATATTACATTGAAGAAATAAGTTGGCATTG
The DNA here is from genome assembly GCA_034695465.1 of Entomobrya nicoleti. NCBI lineage: Eukaryota > Metazoa > Arthropoda > Collembola > Entomobryomorpha > Entomobryidae > Entomobrya > Entomobrya nicoleti. Next base: position 9,494 of record JAQFZG010004080.1, on the reverse strand, counting down.
TGTTTATCTATAGAAATATATTCACATCCTTTTAAATATGCCTCATTTTCCAAAGGCAATCTCAATTTTCTCTGCAATAATTTCATCTTTATAGAATGAATGAATCTCTGTATCTAAAAGTAGTCGTTGTAAGATCAGTTGTTTCCGTTTCATTATCTAATACCGCCTACGATGTGTAAAGAGAGTATGATTTTTTTTGAAAAAACCTTTTCTGGTAAATGAGGAAGTTGAGCTAATTATGTAACTGATTTCTGTCATCTGTGTTTTAGTACGGAGATGGCAGATAAAAAACCCAGTATTTAAAAGGTACACGACGGAGATTGGTGGTAGTAGTACAAGAGATTGTACTTTAAGTACAATGGTAATTTCATTACAAGTTACCTCATTTCCTTACAGAATGCATGTTTACATAGATAAATGTTTTGGACATATTTTCAGTAAGAGATAATTCATTAAAAAATTCAACGTATGCATTTTTTAAGCTAGACTTTGTTCGTAAAAATGTAAAATGAAATCTTTGCACTATAAGATTTTAGTTAGTGTAAACACTGAATTATTATTAGAATTTATTGTGAAACCTTCGTCATAATCTAATTCCAATAATTGGTAACAATAACTTTTTTAACAAATGATGAATGAATGGTCATGGCGTATTAAAAATCAAAAAAAAAATGAATTGGATTATTTTCATCCATTTGTGTGCAAAGAAAATATTTATTTCACTGAAACCAATGACCCTTAATTATCTGTATTCTCAGAACAGTCACAGTTTTTGAAAAAGTTGTTGTTCAAAAACTGCAACTGATTAGATCTGATTTAAAGCAAAAATCTAATTTCAACATTCTGATATCTGAGTTCCAGCTAGCGATTTTTTCTCTAAAGCTAACCAAAAGTCCTCTCTCGCCGTACTTCTACAGACATGATCATGATGACAATCAAACTAGTTCGTAAAAGCATTAAATTTATTTCATACACGAGTAGCCAAGTACTTTAGATAATTTCAGCTTAGATTTTCATTTCCTTGCTTATAGCAATCTGTAATTGCAGCGTTAATAACTTTATGACTTGAGTATACATTTGGATTACTTTCCCAAAATGTAGCCATATAATGTACCGCCATGTTTCCTTTCCTTCAATTCAACCCCTTCCTTTTTACAAACACAAGAAAGTTTTATTTTGTGAAGCAAGATTTTGTTGGTAAGGATGAATTTTGGCTTCTGGCTTGGATGCTATAGTTTGGAACAGAGAATTGCTTTCCTTCCATTTCAGTTTTAAATGCATTATCTTTATGCTGTCCAATAACGTACAACGCAGTAGTTTCACCATAATACTAATAATAAAACTATTTTCAACAAAGTATCTGTAATATGAAGCCTCCCACATGTAAACTACAAAGTTTCTCTTTTTTCCCAGAAGAGAGGAATATTATGATGATATTACTGCTGAGTGAGCGCATATCTTCAACCACCGTAGACAAATAGAAGTGATAGCAGACGACTTCATGGCGCCAGGAAACATCCACTTTTTATACCCATCAAACTGCTTTTGCTTTCACCAACCTCGTTTTTCTACGTAGTTTTATATAGAATAAGAATGAATACCTTATTATTTTCAAAGCTAAACCAAAGACGGCGACGGATTTTGCCCACCTAGCAAGAGAAAAGGGGGCTGAGAAAAATAACAGAATACCATATTACCACAGCTTCCAAAACCAAAAAACCAACCGTTCCCTTCTCATAATACTTAAAAGGGAACAGTGACATCGCATCGTATTGAATGCTTATAAGAGAAAATTATTGTAGCCTATAAAATCACAAAAAAGGAAGGAAAGTGATCGCCGGGTGCCTTTGCCAACTCTTCATTTCATTGCCCTCTTCCCTTTAGATTTTGTGTGACTTCTCAAAACCCAAGCCAGAATAAGAGTCAAACCAAATGTTGTTAGAAAAGAAAAAGAAGGGAATATCAGACTTTTTAAAAGGGAACAAGTATAATGGCGGACTGGAAAAGGAAAAGAATTACTGAATGTAGAAAAAAAGGAAAGAAAGAAAAAAAACTTTCGTTTTTGACAAATTTCCCACTACTTGTTCAGAAATGTTTTCTTCTAAAAGTATGTATTATGCATTATATTTCTCTTATGCTCGAAAAAGATTTTACCCTCCTCCCATAAAAAAAACTTTTCTTCCAAAAAAGTTATATATAAAGCAGTTGCATTTAACCTTTCAAGGAAAACTATAGTTTGCAGTCTTCGTTCCAAGTTTCTTCGCTCGTACGACGCTATAGATCTCAATCTCGGAAGAAAAATGATCCTGTTTGTCTAGAGAAAAACATGAATTTTCTCATCCAGCATTTTTTCTCTAAAAATGAATAAAAAGTTAGTATTCCACTCTACTTGGGAATGGTATACAATTTTGTACGAATGAATGAGTCGTTTTGTCGTTCCTTCCAAACTACCCCCTATCACCCTGCTCGCTACTACCCTTCCTCCCATTATCAACCAATACATACTAGTAGACAACACGCCCTTTGACAAGACCAAATTGACTGCGGCACCGTGATGCGTTCTTGATGATGCATATCAAAAAGAGCAGCAGCATTCAGAAAAAAGTTACTTACGAGTTAACCAGTCTTACACTAACTTATAGAATAGCAAGATCTACAATAGTTTTGTAAGAATGTTTTTATAGAATATAAAGTTCTTTATGCATTTAGCCACTCCAAATCCTTTATATCCACTTCCATCACCTTTAAACGGTTATCAACCATTGATATCTATAAGTGCTTGATCGGCAACTACTTTGTTACGATATAAAAGTCGTAAAAGCTAATGCATCTCAATATCTTAATACGTAATCCAGTCAGTCAGCAAGGAAAGTACGTGAAAAACATAATCTTGATGGCAGCTAGCAAACCAAGTCTGTGTGCTTCTGTACAAGTCAAAATAGTCTTCAAATAAATGCGAAGGAACTTTTTATTTCATTTATTATTTGAACCAAACTAGAGAAAAAGGCACAAAAGCAGCAGCATCATCATCAAAAGTCGCAAGGTCATTTTATTTTTTTGTGCGGACTACGATCCTGATCCAGCTTCCACTTTGCTGGAGAATAAATTGTCTGTTGTAAGTTTAAATGCGTACTTTCCACGGTTGGTGATCACTACTGATGATGATTTCTAACCCCTGGTATCAACCAAACAGACAAACAATACGAATAAAAGTGAAACAAACAGTGACTTCTCCCTCCTCCCAACATCTTCCTCTCTGGCTTTCCCCCAATCAAGTAGATGTAAGTTGTAAATTCACATTGCAGAACCAACAACATAAAAGTCATCGGCTGTCAGTTCCGATCTGTTTGTCTCATTTCTTTTGACGTACGGCTTTACCCAGCATACACAATGACGAGCAAATCTGGTGAAGGCAAAAAAGGGAGAAAGGAGCGAGGAAGTTAAAGTAAAAAGTGTGAGTTGTGTATCATGCCGTCATCAAATTCAACATGATCTTTTAGCGTAAAGTTGCAGAGATAGATCCAGTTGCCAAACATATTTTTTATTCAGATTAAAATATTCATGTAACAAGCAAGATATGTTTTCTTGAGATATAGCGTTCGATACTGAAAATAAATTTGTTCTTCTATAATATATAATAATATATAGTTCTTACTACGTGTAGTTTCTATTTTTATCAATGTCTTTACTGTTGATAGCAACAAACATCGATCCTGTAAATATTTATGAAAAAACATGACAGAAGATAAAAATTATGTCCATTACCACCAAAGCGATGGCACTGTATCATCACATCACAATAGCTACCTACTTTGCTTCCGATTCCAATGTGTGCTGATACATTAAATAAATATATTCTCTACTTCATATTTGGAATGCATACAGAACACTTTTGCAACGATTCATTGTTTCGCTTCCTGACTTTTTTGGGATTGAGTATTTACATGATCAGGAGGAAACGATCAATAACTGACCACTATTGTCTACGCACTTTTAGTGTATCGATGTATGCATTTTAGGAACTGTCAAAGTAAAGTAGATATATTTGCACTCTAAAAGCTGGAAATACATTTTCTGTAAGTCATATTATCAGTGTTTATCTATTCCCCAATTTTGTTTACTTGCTCAAGCCGGTATACACATAACATATATTCGATAATGCACACAAATACAGTAGTGCACTGTATTGTAACACATATCATGATGACATAAGTGAATGTGTAAGTAAGCTGTTAATGGACCTTGATACAAAGAGAAAAAAACAGGTTTTACTTTAAGCTAAATGAACAAAGACGTAAGGAAGGCAATCCATATGAGAGAATAGAGACAGCATAGCATTCACTTTCACCCTATAAATTATGAATGTTTTCTATGCATGCATGCTCAATACAGTACACAATTTCTTTATACTCTATGTAGAGATGTGTATACTGTGGTGTGGTGATAGGGAAAACACCAAAAAAATAAACAGAAAGATACACAATCCCTTAAGCAAACATCACTTCACTCCACTTAGCTTACTGTATAATGCTTGGAATTATATTTTTATTAATGAATAGGAATAATATACAGTATTACTTTTAGAGGAAAGATGTGGAGGGTTTGTTAACGCAACCAAGAAGACTTCAAGCATTATTGAGCATGAATGCACAGCAGTTAAAGTTGTGTATGTACTTCCTGCTGAGCACATTTTTATGGAAGAGAAAGTAAAAATGTAGGGGAACATAAAAATAGATACACAACAAAGATATCAAATGAGGGAGAATGGATAGCAAGAGGAGCGAGAGAGATCTCATCATCGCATTTTATTCCGCTAACAAAGTATTTTATCTATTCTTTATTTATACAACAAGCAACAACACTACGAGAGATAAAAATTGTACAAAGCGACAACAATCTTTACTTTCCAAAGAAAGTTATTTTTATACAAGGAATGTTGTTTGTACTCCTCCGATACATTTTTAGTTTTGTGAACTGTACATGTGAAGTGAACGCACTTTTACATTTTCACTCTCTGTCTACTACTGACAATGAGGATGTGGCTGTTTTCAGTTTGAATGTTTCAATGTTCAACATAAGCACTTTGTTCCAACTCAGTGTGCTCACATCGATTTTTACATCTTTAAATGTTTTCGCTCAATTTGGTCCGAAGCATAAAGTACGAATGTTGAGCTGACAGGACATGAGTAAAACATTCTTTGGTAAATGATTGTTGTGTCCTCTTAAACAACTCGATTCTTTCGCATTTCTTCCCCTAACAAGTTTGTATGACTTGTCGTGCTTGCCCTTGATTGCTACTGTCTCACCATCGCCGGTAATAGCCGCAGTGGCATCATGATTTAAACAAAATAATTTTTGGCTTGTACCCTTCTTTCAAATTGTTCTGGTTTCTCGCTTTAAAGTCAATTTGAAATTTTATTTGTCTATGTCATTTTTTCTGAAGGAGAAATGTGACACTTACTCCAACTAGCAACAAAGCGGGGTATTTCACCCCATCTTGCACGGAATATACATAAATTACACTAAAGCCTACACAAGACATTTAAACAACCCACACAAAATGGTTATTCATATAGGTTTACCGTTTGTACAATTAAAAATTTGAGATATCACGGTAGTGACACTGGTATTAGGGAAACACGTCATGTGTGGGGTGGGTGGCAAAAGTTTGATTTCATACTCCTTAAATGGAATGTTTCTCTGATAATCTTAACCAACGTGACAACACATTTCCTTTTGGGTTGTAATATTAAAGTTGAAATACATGAGACACGGTCGTTTCACGAAACACTTTTTTTGTACGTTGCGTACAGTGAAGACTGTCACAATCGTAAAACAGTTTTGAAATTTTCACCGATTGTGAGACGAGACAGTTCGTTCTTCACCAATTACTTTTGAGCTATACCAGAAATTGGATTCTTGAAATCTTGTCTAGCTTTTTTAAAGTAGAATATTGATCGAGACAAAAATGTTGTTCTTCATCTTCATCCACACAAAACATAGTTGATTAATGGAACTAACGAAAATGCACAATGTGATTTACTTGTGGCAACCTGTCAAACGTTATAATTTCAAGTAAGAGAAATGTGCTGAAGTGTGTATAGGCTATGCTAATGAATTACATGAATATGCATGAAAATCCTTCTTCACAAAGATCACCGGCTCACTGCAAACGAGACAGACAATGACTGTAAAGTGAGCACGCATGTCAATTATCATTCATTCCACTGTGCACAACAGTAATAGTATCGTAATGTTGGATGCAGTAAGCAGTGATTTGATAATTCAAGGTTACAAAGACTCGTTTTGATTCTTGTACTGAAAACGACTTGTGATGAAAACTTTAAATGCACACATAACAGCACTGTTGATGTGATGATGTAAGTATCTAATATTTATGAAAATGAAAAACCATTCAAGCAGTACTAATTATTATACATTGTCAACAACTCAACAAGTAGCCTCACAAACGAGTAATTTAGTGTGTCGTGATTGCTATATTATTACACTCCACAAACTTTATTCATTATTATCAGTATTCAAAATGCAGGTTTATCAAATGTCAAAATCCATTCATTCAGAGTCGCCTTTGCCGTGCATGTCAAAAATCTCACGCCTCATGCATGTTGAAAAACTCTAATATTTCACCCCTATAATCACTTTGGTAGAGAAACAACTCCCATTCATAGTAATTTGATCGTAAGTGTGTGTATGGTATGCTATACACTAAAAACACATGTAACACAAAGAATAGAAAGAGGCGACCACAAATCAACGTAAATTATGTGCTACAGTAATCATCGTGTATCATATCATTATCATTATCAATAGCTCAATTTCGGTCTTTGTACACATACTGTACCATGAGCAATGTTTTAAAGCGTCTTTTGTATGCATGTATTTATGTTATGTAGAATATAAGCTATTCAATCATAACACATAATAGCCTTATGTTGTATACCTTGGGGAAAGACGCCGGTTTCAATTTCCAAATCTTCCACCTTTAATCAGCTCTTTTCACCAATACAAATTTCATATCGCATCCTATCGTAATTTGATAGGTATGGATTTTATTTATTTTGAGCTTAACGAGATTTAAAATTAAAACTGTACAGCATTACATGTATAGTACATAAGTTTAGCAGCGATCACAGACAATCAAATTTTGTAAAATGAAATACAATTCTGCAAAGAATATTAACAACAATAAAATCGTTGACTTTCATTCCAGGCATGATACTTTAGAGAGATCCTATCAGAACAACACTTCATTTTATTACTCTTTCCACAAAACAGCAATTTGTTTTATCTCTGCATTTCATCCGTTAAAAAGGTCAAGCCAATTTTCATGAGGGATATCTTCCTCCACTCTAAACATTTCCCTTCTCTCTCCATTCAAGATAAACTTCTCTGCATCATGCTTCTAAACTGCATAAACATCACAATACTTTCTTCTTTTTTCATACAATTTCTCACATGAAAATCCGACATCTCATCCCTTTTCGTTTTCCTTTACTTTTTGCTGTTACACTGATGTACACCCCTCAGCATTTTTTCTCCACTGAATGTACCCTTCAATGAATTAACTTGAAAACTTTTCTCTTCTTTTTCATGTTTTTATACACACTAACTCCAAAACTAGCTTTTGCCCCTTTTTATATATGACGCTTTGTATCCATTTCATCTATCCCTTCCTCCCTTTCCCTTTCTACAAAAAGATCTTTATCTATAAACATGTATGACGATTTGTTTTTTTCTTTAGTAGATTGTCGTAAGAAAAGTCGACGATTTCCTCTCATCCAGAGACAATATTTCACAACTGAGATATGAATCTGTCATCCATAAATTTTATTGCTCGAATTACATGAGAACACTAAAGTTTTCTTGTTGAATGAATGCGGTTGTTAGTGAACTCCCGCCAAGTAAGCAAAATGACTGGGAGTAATTTCAGCATTTGCTGGAAATGTTTGTAGGGAAAAGTAAAGAAGAGAGACGAGAGAGAAAGAAGCTGTAATAAATAGACAAATATACTGAATGCGTACTTTACTCTGATACAGTTACAAATTTTATAGCAAAGGAAACTTGTCACGTTGCAAAAGGATGTCATCACAGAAAAATATTCTGCCACCCTTCTCTCTACATTGAACTGCTGAAATAACAACAACTAGCAATACAATAATAATCATAACAGATAATAATAATAATGAGTAATGCTCATTCATAGATGGATGGGAAAATGCATGGCATGACAGGATGAGAAGGGGGGTGGATGAAATTTTATTGTGAAAGGCTCTCCGAATTGGAGTGATTCTAAGCCTCATACTTTCTTACTTCCCTTGTGTCATTCCCATTACGTGTTCTTCAACAGAAAATGAATGAGAGAGCAAGTTAGCATTTTAGTGGTCTGAAGGAAAAGGGAATGAATATGATTATGGTAGTACAATTCTTATAATAGATGACTGGAGAAGTGACTTGAAATATTCAAGCTTCCGCTAATAAACTTATTTAATGTTCGTGATGTTCTTTTAGGGCTACTTAATTTTCATAGCTAGCATGCCTTGTTTGGTGTATTTAATTATGCAATGAAAATTCATTATGCTTCATATATATTGATATATTTTTGTTGCGCCCATTAATAGTCGTGAAGTTAACAGAAACACTCCGAAAAAAAAGTAGATTTTAAAGTTGAATATCATTTGGATTTCCAAGTTTAAAACCGAAATAAAACCATCAAGCACGATTGAATGATTAAAATATAGAATACGATATTACTTTTAGTAGTTTGTCAGAATGTTAGAAAGGCAGTGAAAGGCATAATGAGAGTTCAATTGAGAGTATCATTGCATCATTCACTTCGTAAGATTCACAGCAGTAGAAAGTAAAGTACGATGAAAGTAACTCCACTAAAGACTCGTGTGAACGTAAATAAAGTTTTGCCATATATGGAATATATTATCTTAAGCCAATGCAATCTTAAGTATTTTTTATTTTACACTTACTTTACTTAAAGTTTTACAGCAAAGTATACTTTATTTTTTTGAAAGGGTTGTGGTCGTTGCATGCAGTTTTGGAGTAGATGACGCAGCATCATTTTCTTTTTACTTCCTTCTTGCAACCAACCAGATTTAGTATTTCACATAGTTTTATGTGAACTGCAGTTAACTAGTGTATAGTCACCACTGAGAATGACTTTTAGTATTTATATGAAGTCCTGTCAGTAGTGTCAGTTGATCACTTACAAGAACATGATAAGGAAGTGCATCTTTCGTTTTGTAACTTATTTGCAGTTGCGATTACACATGTCATAGTCAGAAATATGATTCAAATACAAAATATAGGTAAGTTGGAAAGTATAGTTTTATCTTTTTTCTATCTTTAGAATCATGACAATGCTCATTTTTATGATCCTACAAACAGAAAAGGGATGTAAAAGCATTTTGTCAGTTGAATGAATGAATACACGAGCGCAAAGAAGCAAAATGGAAAAAGAAGCG
>JAQFZG010004079.1:0-12373 GCA_034695465.1 Entomobrya nicoleti | reverse complement strand
TGGAAACACAGATTCTGATCGGAATCGGATCGGCATCGGAATTTTCCCATCGGATCGGATCGGAACGAAACACTAGTTATGACATTTGTGGTCTTGATACAAATTCAGTAATGTCAGAATGCTAATAAATTAGATTCCATGTTACTGGCGAATACTTATGTGAAAATTTGTGATGTAGTAGATTTGTTATATTGTAAGGATGGATGCATCTCATGCTCCACGCTTCTATGAAGTTGATAGTTTGTATCGTCAACCTTGTAGCTTTATCAACAGACCGAATTCATTTTGTAACTGCATGATTTGTGAACCACCTGCAGGAAGATATATTATCCAATTTAGTAAACCGAACTGGTATTTATTTTCCCTTTGGTTTCATCGCAGTTTTCAAGTCAACAAAAGTAGCAGTAAGTTATTTAGAATGAGACATCAAACGAATTGTGTCTACCCCGAATATATGTATTTGCAAGTCAACAAAAAGTCGAGATACTTTTATAGAAAATCGCAGTGTAACGATGTGTGCGTGTGTGTTTGTGAAAAAGTCAGCAGTTTTAACGATGAGTTGATGGTAGCTGGAAATTCGAATAAAAACAATGTTGCAAAACATGTTTTGCCATTCAAATATTTAATAAGAAATATCGTTTACTGCTTATAGTTAATTTTAATTGGAGTTTAACTAAATGAAAAGCTTTATGTAGAATTTTGTAGCATATTTTAAAATCGTGCTGGGTCCACTAAAAGAAAAAAAATATTGCAAAACTCTGTATTAAATTGCAAATAGTTTTTTAATCCATGATTTAATCAATTTTGCCTTGTCTTAATTCAATTAACTATTTTGTGTTTAACTGCTCAATGATAAACGATTTAGGCCCATTAGTAATTTTAACAGTATTAAATACATATATATTATGTATAAATATGTATGTGTATAAATTATTCCGTTTTTAATCAAACCTTCCCTTATAAAAGATATAAACTGTTGCAAAACTTTACAAAGAAGACGTGACATATTATTTGTTCGTTGGAGTGTCAACTCAACATGGCCGTATTTCTACGTAATTCTACTTAAAGTTAAAAGTGTTTCGTACACTGTTCTTTCGGTCGATAGAGATCTCTGATGGCGTGACTTTTGTTCAATTGTGTCAAACGTGTTTACAAACATGTTATTTTCCCAGACATATTCGGTAAGAGACCACATTGGTCCCAATATATAAGCTTGGTTCACATTATTTTTCAAAAGTCATTAAATCTTTTGGTTTAAATTCCAAGTAAACACGTGAAAGTTTTTTTGGCATTCATTGACATAATGTGTTTCTTGATATGTCCTTGTCTCACCAAATTTCCTAACCAGTAGTTCTTCTTTGGTTCAGTTCAGTAGAACCGAATTGGGAACTAAAGTACATAAAGTGAAATTTCGCAAAAGAGGATAAGATTATGTAAACAATTTTAAATTTTTAAATTCTGGGAAATCACGAGTATTTTTTCCTATATGTGACGTCGAAGCTCAAGTAAAGTGCAACTCTGACATTCTCAAAAATATTTTTGACAACAATAAACAGGATTGCCGTTTTTTGTCATAATATGGAACAACTTTTTCTTGTAAGTATGTGGTATAAAAACCTTAGTTTGTTGTTGAAAATGTGGACAAACAATAAAGCCATGATATGGTATCAAAATAAATCTGGGCTTTCATTTCCTCGAACAGTACTTCAAATTTAGCATTTGAGATTCCATTAAAAACTCTGTTTTTTTGTTTAAAAACCATTTCAGTATCGTTAAAACCCGAAACCACAAAGAAAAGAAAACTCAAGTGCAAATTAAACAAGTTAAAACGCAAAGAATTCTTGCGTTTGAACTTGTCATACATTTCCTGTGTTTTGTTCACTCTCCAACTAAGAGCAAACGCTTGAAATGAATCTACATGGTTTATAAATTTAATAAACTTTCAGCTTGTCTACACTAATTCCCAGAGTTTCATATGCATCACGTAAGAAACCAAGTATGCCTTTGGGAAATAACTCAAAATCCACTCTTGGAAAAAAAATCCTGATTCATATGAGATTCAATGTTCAAATTAAAATTCTAAGAGAGTTTGAGATAACTACGTTGTAAATTTACTTGGTATGCATATAAGGGGCCGCTTCCGAGAAAAAAAACTCCCAAACTGAATACATCCACGACGAGCTTCGTCATTTCCTTGAATTTTGCAAATGAACTGTATTGCTTGCTGTCTGCACACTTGTTCTGTTTTTACGTCAAAAACACTGTTGCTCCTGATATTTTGCATTGGTTTACATAAGCCCACCAGTTCCCAGCATAAGCTTTAGTCTGCAATAGTAAAAGTGCATAATTATAATACATTCTGCATGCAGCTCCGATGAGATCAATCAATTGATATGAATTGTTTCTCGTGGTGAAGATATCAAATTCTGGCTTAAATTTGATATCTCCTGCAGTTTCTGAACACACATTTGTACGTTGAATACTTAAAGTGACACATTTTAGGATGGCTTTTAAACAACATATGTGTATGATATGGTTACCAACGGTTAAGTTGCACTGACTGATATGAAAGACATATACACTAATGACTATTAAGATCAAACGAAAAAATCTAGCAAAAGGTTTAACAAAAACGTGAACAATGTGACTGGTTACATTTGCTAACAAAATAGATTCCAAAAAGGCTTAGAAATATCCCCCATCTGAAGCCATCACAATAACTTGCAAATAGCTTGCATTTTCCTGTCTCTGGAGAAATGTTAGCTTTCACATACCAAACCATTTAATCACGATAATTTGAATGCATCAAATGTCGAAATGTATTCCAAGGCGCATTCTCATGAGAATACAAGACATAAAAATGTTATTACAATACCCGTTTGAGTTTCTGAATAGAATACAGATTTGATATTTAGTCTTTTCGAATTTATATAGGAGATGTATGAAAAAGACAGTTATTTATTGTACTTGCTAAATGAACTCTTTCCCCGAGTATATGCATTTTATTTCTTTTGTGAAAAAGGATATATTTATTATGTAATTAGCAAACCTGTTCATAAATATATCAACTTATTAAAAAAACGTTCATAAAAAAATTTCCACTTCGTTAAAGACTCTTGGAATAGGGGTTTACGTGTGCTTTTCGTATGTGTAACACACATAAATCAAGATTATATGAAAACCACTGATAAATTATTCAATCAGGTACATTCCTATTGCTACAAATTTCACAAACATTTTTAAAACTAAATATTTTTTTATACAAGATGTTAAAACAGGTGACTAAGTCATGGAAAATTAACTTCTGTTTAGTTGTAAAAATGTCTTATTTTGTAAAGTTAAACATGGCTCCGAACCGCAAACTTTGGTATATGTATATCTGAGTCGGGGTCCGTTATTACTCAAAACGAATACAATTTATTTGATACCCCAATGTAGAAAATACAAGAAAGTAAACTGTAATAACAATATGCCATAACTACGGACGGGCGATATAACAATGTTTGACTGTACAAGCACCGTACCTACGAAACTGTGTCATTTTGATATACGTTTAAGTAATGCCGTAGTCCTAGGTTCAAGTGAATAATTTAAGATTTTGAATTTGTGTTACCAATGTCGTGCCATAAACAACATGCAAAAAATTGACTAGAAAATAAATTCACATAATTAGGAAACCAGTTTTTTTGTAAGATGAAAACAAAATTCTTCGTAAAAATTGCAATATTTTTTTTGTAAAAGTATCCAACAAAAGGTTTGCAATAAAAAAAGTCTTTTGACGGTTGTAAATTTATGAAAATAATTGGACTCGAAGCGATTGTTAGATTTGTTGCGTTACAAAGAGAAGGGTTTATTTTGACGATGATGTGTGCGCTGTAGAGGGAAAACGAGTCGATACTAATGTTAGTTTCCCACAGGCAGCACTTTTATAAAACTTTTGCGATCTAAATCATTGTTCATTTCGAAGTTAAAGAGAAATATATAGCTATACATTAGCCACAAAGTATTTACCAATTGAAGCGTTTACAAAATGATCAAAAAAGGGAGTTTTAGTAAAAAGAAAAAAAGGAATTATTAAAGTTACAATAGATATTCATGCGAGGAGTAAGGTTGAATTTTGCCTAAATTGGACTATTTATGATCATACTAGGACAAGTACATACGCTTGGAATGGAGCGTGTGCAATACAAATGAAATCATGAATAAGAATAATAATCCATTATGAATAATCACAAGCGTATGCTTGAAAAAGCATGGGTATCCTTGTGTAATACAACACATGAATAACTTTGGATCAACCATTTTTAACAATTTTGTTTTTAGTTATGTGCTGTTTTCATATTTTATGCAAAAGAGATACGTATGTGGTTCAAATATGAAGCACAGTCTTTATAAAACATGCGTACCCTTATCTGGCGTAACAAATCACTGGTATTTATATAACTTGCACGAATTGCATAAAAGATTGTATTGTGTATCCCACAAATTATCCGACCAGCAAATATTTTACAGTCACTAAACACATTCATTCTCTCCAAATCATTGTCGCATATTATATAAAAACTGAAACAAACTATTTAACAATTGTATCAGAACGTTCAGTTTGATTGTCATTATTTCTTCATAATTTTTAACATGCTTTTGATAATCTAAACAATATCCTTTATTCTACATCGTATTTTTCTATTGCGCAGAATTTCCAATAGAAAAAGATTTTGAGCCTGCAAAAAAAATCGTGAAAAAAAATCTACCACCACCAATTAATTGTACAGTCCTCTTGCTTTCATTTATCCAACCTCCTTTGTTTCACGTTGAAGAATTGGATAATATTCATGCGAGTATGCACGAATATTACAAAGACGCAGCCCAAAAGTGTGTGTGAGATGTGTGGTTATTAAACATATAAAGTTTCCATCTGTCCCATTAAAATGAAATATCAATTGTTTTACTGAAACCGACGACTTCCTAGATTTCTCCAGAATTTGGATTACCAAATGTATGGATTTAGATTTGCAAATACCAAAGTTCACAAGATTTAGAGATTTGGCAATATCAAACATTTATGTTGAAAACAATTGGAGAAAGTGATGTGAAAGTATCTTCAAGCTTATTGGTATCGGGAACATCATATGTTAGACGAAAAACGGTAATGACCTTTCGGAAAATATTAATTTTGAAGAAACCGATATTTCCAACTTGACACAATGGAAACAATTCTCTTATATTGAAGCTATCCACTTTTAGCATTTTACGGTGCTTAGGACGTGCTTGATAGGGAAAATATTTCTACGTCAACTTCACAGACAAAAGTTGGAAATCTAGACGCGTGAACCATATGTTTTTTTATAAATCGTCCACAATTTTACATAGTAGACAGGCATATGTAGGTACATATATCTATATATAATGGTTTCTATGGGTTTCATTAAAACTTTCTTCAGCTAAACAGAGATCTATCCCAACTTTTGAAGATCATACCCATATAATATCGAGACGAAAGATTTGTTATTTGTGACTTGAAAGCTTGAAAACTGAGTGTATGTAAAAGCACGATAAAATGATGCATAAAAAGTAAAAAATGATTGGAAAAATATGTATAAAGTGACATTACGGCCTGTAACGAGAAAATATAAGCTTTGCATAAACTACGTATAAAACGTGGTGGAAAATATCCTAATAACACCACAAAGTCATTTTTCCTGTATGCACTTGTTCAAAATGTTCGACGCTTGAAACTAATAAGTATATATGCAAAACCTAGAGAAGCCAATTTAAGGGCATAAATTATATTGCTTCGACATTTTCACCCAAATTCGATCGAAGGATTTTGACTACAGCTGTTCTTTTTCGGAAGCGTGTTCTCCTAAATAAGCCATAAGCACATTAAAAAAACCTTTTCTTGAGCGTAAAAGTGTTATTTAGTTTTTTTACGCAGATGCACTTTCGTTGATTAATCCTTTTAACATTTGTATTTTATGTGTGGTGCTTTTTGAATTAAAAGAAAGGTAGAATAAGTCTAGTTGGTAGTAATAATGGTTAACGGATTTGTGGTAAAGACGATTTCCCTGTTGCATTAACAGAAAAAGGCTTCAACTTAATTTCCGCTCATCAAATCTGAAGTGGACTGGTTTTCAGAGAAAACAAACCGCAAGAATAGTTTACATTGAATTTGCTGACTTTATTTCTTTTGATCTTTTTAACACAAAAGGTGTAATCTAAGAGGAATGTTTTAAAGTTTTGCTATGCTTATTGTTATAATCCCTGGAATAAAGCTAACTAAGAACATAAACTTTAGTGACTTGGCAGGTAAAACCAGTGTTTCTCTAATGTAATTAGTTACACAAGAATTGTGCTATCCATTAAATTTCAAATATGCTACTTTTATCCAATTTTACCAGATTCGTTTGGTTGTTTCATTATAATCTTGTGTTTTACTGTTAGTAAAAAGTAAAAATTTCTAGAATTTGATCTTTTATTCCTGCATCGATATAATTTATCCAATTCTTCTACTATGTTGAAAAAAGTTAGCTAAAAGTGCAAACAAATGGTTTCTTTATGCAACAACTTGACGAACATAAAATCACGTTTCTACAGAAGTTTTAATATAGTTTTAAAATAATTGGTTTCACATCTACGAAAAATATAGTCCTGAGAAATTCGTTCACCAAACTCTTACAAGGATTATTACAAAACGCATTACAACTTTGTTATAATCTCGCCATCATTTGTACAATGACAACTAGATCAGGTGAACGTTCTAATTTCATTTATTTACCATATTGCAAAGATTTGCAGTTCCTTTTTTGATAAATTTAGAGATCCTATTTTCCGCTTAATACCCTATATTGCAAGTTCGCATAAAAACAAGACTTGCCAAATATTTTAATACTAATTGAAGTGTTTTCCACAGAGAGACGTGTCTAAACTCTAAAAAATAACTCATTAAACTATCCACTGTGGATTTTGGTGAGGTTTAGTTGCTGGTAATATATAGTATGTAGTTGATTTCTACAGCAGCGTAGTTTTAAACTGGGATTTGTTAATAAGTAGCTAACTTGTTAGCAAAACTGTAAGCCTGTCTAAAAAAACATGTGTGAAGTATATTACAGGTAATAAAAGTATATTATAAAAGGTACTATTTGAAAAATAACAAATGCTTACTTTTAAAGCATACCACAGGATTTTGCATTACAGCCGATGATGAAAAATTCACCCAAATACATACATAAGTGGTTTTTTAGAAGAATTATTTTACAATTATTATTTTCATTTGGATGTTTTACTTACAAATATTTTTAATTATCAAAGATCAGAGCAAAATATTGACTTGGGCAACCACGTTTTTGGAGTTATTTCAGACAACTGTGAAATTTAAGCTGACAAATACACAACTATCAATGAAACAGTGATTTTTTTTGCATTTGCACAATGGCGTCAAGCTGCACATTGACATATTGTTCTACCATATCGAACGAGCAAACGAAATGTATCATTACACTTTTAAGAATGATCATGGTTGTTAAATACATGTCATAAGGAAAGATGTAGTAGGTTTGAAAATTCCTTCAAACCAGAAAATTATATCGCTGTTTTTCAATCTGGCAAACTGTAATGCTAAAAACATGATCCACATATTATTTTGAAGTGTTTTATAGTGTAAACTGAAAATGTTTATTATAATTGATTCTTTCTTTTTTACCTACTTTACACTTCTGTAATTTTTGCTAGGTGATTAGTGATTAAACTTGAATTATTTTGAAGAAAATAAAATTCAAAATTGCAGCTTCAGAAAACTTCACACATAATTTGTTCATCGTAAAACTTTTATGACTATTTTAGTAGTCAGTCAGTATTAGACTATGACAGTTCATTACATGACCTACTTTTTGAATTGATTTTAGGATATTTATAAACGATAGAAGATAGAACTTCACTGTAGCTGAATTGTTAGAAACCGAGCTTAATCATGAACTTCGTAAAACCGTGAAAGTTACAGCTTCTAACGTCCTAGTTATTTGTTTCTATGTATATTTCGTCTAACTTACTTCCAGCGTCATCATGAAACTTTTCTTTAAAAAACTAACCCAACTTTTTGCTTACAGATCACGTTGTTATACTTGCGTAGTCTAAATCTCTGTTTGGATGTCCATGTCCCACAAAACGTCCTTCGAGATCTTTTATTAAAGTATATTAAAAGTTCCACACGAGTAGCCGAGACAACAATTTATTTTGACGCCACTTTCAATCATGCAACAATTTTTTTTCTGGGGAAAGCTCTGTACCGTCATAATTATGGCTAATAATGTCAGTCCATTTTTTGTGTAATTTGCTTCTTGAAAGTTATTTATTAGTCCATTCCATTAGTATTCCAGTAGAAGAACATTTTCTATGTCGTACAATCATATTACGAATGCCTGCAACAAAGATCAGTAAACGATTGAAGGAATTTGAATAGATTAATTTTAAGAATAAAAGTTATGCCTCATGCCAAACTTATTATTATTGTGCCGGTTATGCATAGCTAACAAAGGCATGGCTTTTGACAAAGTTTTTTAATGGGCAAGAATTTCAATAGAATTACAATGAATACCATGAATGAATATCCATTTCATGCATACAAGGATACTCTAATCCAGACAAATAATATTTGATGATAATAAACCAAGCATATACTTCACATTCAATTTTCTGCACCACGAAACCTTTTCAGATTGAATACAAAAGATCAATAAAATCCAGAACGACAAATCAAATATAAATCCGAATCTCGGTCTAAAAGATTTTTGTAACTAAACACACTATTCTGTTCATATATGGAAACATGTTTGTGCAAACTCAGGTAAACAAAGACCACTGGCGTTCAACGCGTAATCTACTGGCAGGTATTGAATTTATTCTTGTAATATTTTAGATATGATAGAAAAAGGCTCTACTAGAGCGTTGGTGTAGTTGTGCTGAAATCTTTGTTGGCGTCGCTTAGTTTGTATCGTCATCATTAAATTTTACGATTAAGGTTCAAGTTATATAAAATATATGAAAAAATAGTAGTGAAATATTCATTATCAAATTGCAGCATACACAATACAATTATTTTTATAAAACTAGGATATAATCGTAAAAGAATTGTTTACACAGCTAGTATTTTTCGTGTACCGTCACTTGGCCGACTTTTTAAGACCGAACGACAGAAGACCGACCGACAAAAACCCTAACGACATTTTACACAAATGTATTCGAGACCGACCGACAGAAGACCGAACGAAATTTTTAATGAAAGAATGCTTGGCACAAGGACATTTTACATATTTTATTATAATTTTTACTTTTATAGTTTTGTGCACTCTATTTTATCACAATGAAAATAAGTTGCATTCTTTTTTTAGAATTCGCCTGGTAAATGTAATTGTCACGCACTAGTAGTTCTTTAAAGCTGTCAATAAATCGGAAAACCTTGTTCTCATTTTGGGAATTCATGATGCTTACTTGAGTTCGCACAACAAAATAAACTATGAAATGAACCTTTCTAAAGCACAAGTTATTCATGGCCAGTTTTTCAGGATATTATGCATAAAATTCATTTTTTCGGTCAAGTGTCGTTTTTTATTATGTAAAGTGTCGTTCTTTCTTAAAATTTCGGCCTTGTGTCGTTATGTAAATTGTCGTTCGGTCAACTGACAGTACTCCGTATTTTTATATTGGTGAGAGAAGGAGTTAGTTTTTTTTGACGTTCGTATGTACATATTTAACAATATAAGTATTTTTGATGACGATCATTTAAGTGCGATCTAGTCTAGATCTAGTGCAATAAATTTAATGACTGTTTTAAGCTAATTTGTTCTAGCATTTATTAAAATTGTAAGCTGGGAGATGTGTAACATTTTAAATTTCTGATGAACTTTTGCTGGGTCACTGGATTCATCAACCTCAATTTAAGCTCATTTTTTATTGGTCAATTTTCATTCTTCTTTAAAGTAATATTAAATGTTTTGCAACGTAAATTCAAAATTTGATGTATAAGGTAAGACACTAAAGTAAAATTTTGATTCTGATTCGCATTCTAATTATAATAAAAATAAAATAATTCAACTCGATACTTTATAGTGTTGTCTCCGAAAAAAGCAGTGTGCACAGAAATTTAATATTTTCTTTTATTTAAGACTTCATTTGAAAACCCATTAAAATGCTCATTACATAATGAAAAGCGACATGCATTCAAAGAATATGCTTCTAAGTGTCGTTTTGAGCGTGGCTCAACTTCAACTTTCAAAATATGATTATGAAAGTGTACACTCAATCATATTTTTAATTACGACTCTTTAAGTACCATATTTTTTTTAACAATTTCACTCATAATCAAATGAAAAAGTATTAATTGTCACAATCATAATGTAACTCATAATGTCTAAATTGTCACGCTTATAATTTTATATTTTGTAGCACAGTAACCCACAATGTTGCAACTATAAGTCCACCTTAAGTCAGAAAATATTATACTTTGCAGCTGTTACAATAACCCACTTCTTCAGAAAAGTCTAATATGGTGCACATAAACGCTGTGACTACAATTTTTTCATTATATCCACACACACTACAGTTCAATTTCGTACGATGATGGTAAATCCTGTACTTATATTTCGTTATTGGAGCATTCCAAAATCATAATCTACAAGTAAAAAAATAATCCAGAATTGTCTCTTAACTTGCTGGTTAGCTAGTGGCGTTTTTTTTTGAGTTCCAGTATGAGACTTGATTACAATATTATATCCACGTGATCGGTATTACAATCCCTCAATGTAGAAATCAACATTGACAGCGCTGCAAGGAAACATATTGTGAAAGAACCTAGGTTGCAGTTTTTTTTTCTACTTCGTTAGACAGCAGCCTGCCGTGGTGATATGATGCATAGCACGAAATTTCACCAAAGCAAAGAACGCTAACAAGTTATTCATGCTGGCTTTTGATCTTTTATCTCGGTATTTTGGACTGTTGCAGTATTCTCCTTGAGCTCAGTCAACAAAAGACTTTTCTCTTGTTCAGACCTACTTTCTCCATCAAAGTAAATGAAATAGAAACATGGGTAAAACCCATTGGCCATTTTTAAGCACTGTGAAAGTTATGAAAGCTTGAATTCGTCCAAGGACCTCAAAACTTCTCTACAACAAAAGTCGATTTCATTGTGTAGTATACGAGCTTAACCCAGTTATTTTCATTTATGGAGTAAACTATGTCAATTTATCATCATATTTTTTAATATGCTGATGTTTACAATGTGTCAAAAAATATCTGAAGTTCAGATTTCAGGGTAACGTGAGAAACGGCAGCTTTTGATATTTTAACTTGTGTCTTTAGTAAGTAATTGTGTACATGTTCTGTTTAAACTTCATCTAAAGCATGTCCATGTTTTCTTCGCTCAATTACCTTCTAAAAAGAGCATCTTCAATAATTGATATAAATACATCAGCAGAGCCACCCCTAAATATAATCCTTAGAAATAACAGCTATTCAAACAAACTTTCCCTGATTGCGGAGAGTGAAAGTTGGACTATCAACACCACGAACTACAATAGACATCAACGTTTTATATTGAACACTGGCAATTTCTCTAGTGAAATTGAAGCAAACAATTTGTTTTACTTATCAGGATCAGAAAAGTGGACAAACTTTGTTAGCTTATTTACTTCCATATCAAAGGATTCCTTTGGACTAGACGACAAGTACACAAGTGAAAGTGAGAACCAGTTTTCTAATAAAACATATCCTAATGCTGAATATTTACTTGAAAGTTGGTGGAACGTTTTTGACGAAAGATACATGAGGCATGGCTGGGGATGGACAATCGCTCTGGTTATAGCTTACTTGCTTATTCTTGTTGCTGGGGTGATTGGAAACGTAATGGTTATTTTGGTGGTTTTACTTCGTCCTCAAATGAGAACTGTGACGAACATGTTCATCACGAATTTGGCGATAGCCGACCTATTCGTCATTGTGTTTTGTGTACCTTCAACACTCCTAGCCAATATTTTTACTCGTACGTAATCTAGTATTTTACGATGAGCTAATTTCAACAAATGATCAAAATTCATACCCTAAATGATCAAATATTTAACTTTATGGTTGTTTGCTTGTTTCATTTTTTAGCTTGGATTCTAGGTTCGTTCATGTGCAAAGTTGTGGCATATGTGCAGGGAGTCGCAGTGTGTGCTTCTGCCTACAGCTTAGCTGCAATCTCACTTGATAGGTATGCTAACGTTACTAAAATCTTCTAGTTGAATAGTTTATGAGCCAATAACTTATTACATTATTAGGATTCTCGGAATCCTATTGAAAATGCAATGTACGTATAGTGTATGTTGGTTCCGTGTGTCCGTCCGTC
>JAQFZG010004078.1:0-12375 GCA_034695465.1 Entomobrya nicoleti | reverse complement strand
CTGGCGTCGCATGTACTTCTTGGTGAGAAGTCTGGATTTATTCCAGTGATTTGTGGAGTTATAACTTTATTTGGAGTTGCTGTTATTACGAGACCGCCGATTCTGACGGGAGGAGAAGAATTTGATACAAACACTTTGGTAAGAGATATAATAGTATGCATGTTATAGTTTAGTAGCTTTCTTCACAATTACTAGTTGCGAACACTGTATTTTTGACAATCTTTTCAATTACGTAGTTTAGAAAAAGCTACTTTATTTATTGAACGATACTAAACCTTTCCGTTTTTTTTAGATTGGAGCTGGTATGGCACTCGGCTGCATGTTTTGCGCATCATCAACCTTCCTCCTCTTACGCTACCTGAGACAACTACATTTTTCAGTGATTACCATGATCTTCGGATTTTGGGGCAGTTTCCAGTCCGTCGCATTATCAGCAACCATATCCAGATTTCAAGCACCTGAGGGACTGGAACACTGGTTGCTGGCTATTGCACTAGCCTCTCTCACATTTTTGGGACAAACTTGTATCACGCTGGCGTTTAAATTTGAACAAGCTGGAACGGTCTCACTATGTCGGACTTTTGATATAATTTTTGCATATATTTGGCAATTCGTGTTTTTGGGAGTGGTTCCCGATAAATACAGTTTTATTGGGGGTGGCATTGTTATACTTGGCGTTTTGCTAGCAGCATTCAGAAAATTTTTGGGCGAGCTTCCACTAGATAATAATACAAGGAAAGCGTTTTGGATTATACTAAAATAGATTAACTTTACTCATTTTAAAATTGTTATTTTAAACTTTAATGAAAGGGTTTAGTGCGTGTTTACAAATTAGAGTGAGAATTTCATATATTTTAATCAATTGTTAAGCTTTTAAGGTAGATTAGCTTTTGTTATAATTTTATTAATTTTTAGAGTTTTATTTCATACTTAAGTTAAACGTGAACATATTAATTGCTTAAAGGCTTTAACTTAATGAATACAGTTTATATTTAAGTTAAAGTTAATTTTAAAAGGATTTATGTATTCTATTCAATATTCAAGTCAAGTCGTACTTTATTCATTAAAAAAACTTTCCACTTCATTCATTCAAGAAAACGCAAACTTTGAAAGTAAAATTACTTATTTTCATATGAGCCGAGACAATGAAGAATGCTTTTTGATGTGTTCTTCATCTTTTCTATACACCCGATTGTACAACATTTGTATCTTCAGGGGTGGGGGATTTTTCATCCTTGTAAAGCTTCACTAACAACGTCAAACTGTGGTGATTTTTATTCCCAGAACGTTTTATGTGCATCATGCTAAAAATATCATTGTTGATGTACTAGTATAGTATTTAAATATACACACTGATACTGCACTGGACAAAAGGGAGAGGATGAAATTAAGCTAAATGGTTATAAACTTTTTTGGTGCTAAATTTCATAAATAAGCCACTTCAGCCCAGTAACGATACAGATAATTTTTTTAAAACAATTCATTACTTTCCTTCAATCACATAATTTTGTACACATGTCAAGAAAAAAATCAATGTCATGATTCATAATTAACTACAGGTAAGATGAATTTGATGCAGTATGCATTATTATTTTTCTTCTAAATGTGAATAACATCATCTACACATGTACGCAGGTAATCTCAAATATTTTTTTTTAACGATTTGCATACAATAAAAAACATCAAGGAAAAATGCTATTGAAACTTGCAATATCCATGCAAAAATTTGTCTATAGCTGAACAATTTTACTTCATGAACCCATCATCAATCATGTACGTTTTTTCTCGACTAAATGAACTATACGTACTTAAAGTGCTTTCATGGAAAAAGTGTCATGCTTTGAATGCCTGAACCAATAAAATTAGACAGATTATGAATAAATGTCTACTTCATCACAAATCACAAGAATCAAGTGTGCTGTTAAAAAAAGAGTATCTCTTTGTAAAATAGTAGCGCTTTTTCACAGCACTGCCTTTGCATGTGATCAGCAAAAAGAAGCTACTATTTTGTTATTCGGAAACTTTCGGAACACGTTTTTCTCAGAATCACACACTTACGCGTTGTGTATACTTGTACATATGATATGGAGTATAAAGTGATTGAAACCTTTTTTTTGACGAACGGTTACACAATATTAAAAAAGCTTGTCTACTATTTTTGCCTTGCTACTGTACTTTTGAAATGCGTGACAATTCAGAAAAAGGAAAGGAAGTGGATAATCATGTCATCCTTTTTACCTTAAGCTTTCTCATAATGAGTGCTGTTAGACTACATGTTTTTTTTACATACTCTCAAGCCATGCCACATGGTCCTTTTTTATACGCACACCTTATAATCATCTCTCATTTGCGCTCGCTGGGTTTCTTATAATTTTAGGGATATGTCTGGCTTCTTCGTAGCGACATGAATGAATGCATGTACAAAAGTGAGTAGTAGGGTATTCCTCTGGCTTTTTATGAGTCAACGGATTCTTTATCACCTTTCCTTAGACTTTTCGCATATATTCCATTGAGTATTACATGTGTATAATATGTATGTATGTCTGGGACAAGCAAAGCTAAAAGGCAGCTTGCTGTTTTCTTTCCACGATATATTTTTTTTTACAACCGATCCGAATGAAAACGGCAAACAAGTGAGTATTTTTTTTGAGATGAAGAACACATGGTTCCAAAAAGGAAAATTACTGGTTTGGGGAATCTGGAATATATGTAGGTATGCTTGAATTTGAATGTGTATTGGCTGGCTGGTGCAATACTTGTAGGACATTGGCTTATGAAGGAAAAAAAACATGCCAAGTTGTAAAAATATTTTTTTCTGTTGGGCGATTTATTTCTTATCCAGAATTTGTGCCGGTTGCATCATCAACCGAGTAACTCAGGGATTCATATTCATATTTTCTAAACCAAAAATCACCTCAGCACATTTTTGTACAAGTGGCAACTTCTGCTGACTGACTGAGTAGGGAAAAAAGTGAAGTCATAAAACTGAACAAAAAATATATATACAATCCACAGGAAGAGATTAAAATTCCACAGCGGTTTTTACTGCGGTGTAGTTGTATAATGAGTGGTGTCAGTAGTATTGAATTGCTGGAGGAGGTGCACAATGTGGCATGGCTGTCGCCTACTGTTTTATTACAATGGAGAGTTGGTGTGTAATCGGTAATTATGTTAAGTTTGCGAAGAGACACTGACATTATTTTCCTGCTGCTCCAGTATTAAAAAAATAAACTTCACAAAAATATTCTAATCATTCCATCCAAGCAAGCTTTATAGATGAGTGCAGGGAGTGTACGAGATGCAGATTGGAAATAAGACGCAAATATCGAGCATGTCATTTGCATTGTGGCACAATTTGGTTATATTAATTTGAATGCTCAAATAGCCCCAAAAGTTGTACTATTTAACGAAAATTCCAACTAAGGAAGTCACATGAATTTATAGAATAAATGCTCAGTCAAGAGAATTCCACTACAAGCTCATCTTTAACATTTTTGCGGAATTTTTCTTTCGATAATAAGCTAAAAATACAAAATATAAGCCGAAAGTCGCAGCTCATCATCAATTTGAACCAATTAGTGGTAGTGCAGTGTAAAGTGTAAATAAGCTGTGTGGTGAGTGAGTAAGTGAGTAACTCAGGCAGTCATAGACAAGCAAAGTGTAAAATAAACTTGAATATTGGATCAAAGCCGGCATTTTCCCACGCACGTGTGTTTATACGTAATAAAGTCAAGACAACTTCATACACCTACATTGGTGATGATAGCTCTATAATATGTATGTGTAGTGTATGTTGACTCTTGGATATATATAGACTATTTTGTATTGTGACAAGCATTGTGAAACAAAGACCTAAACAATTTGCCGTGAAAATATAAAATTTCTCCAGAGGTAGAGACGAGAGATTGAATAGGTACCATTTTTCTGTAAATTACATAAACTCATCGTGCAACGCAACGCCATGCACTGAGCAAATGAAAATACACCACCACTTGACTATAAATTTAAGGAAAGCTGTGAACTTTGATCTGCATCTCATTTAAAAAGCTCGTAAAACATTTTAATAGTCATCGTCCTCATCTTTATGTCTCCGAAAATCTCCTTATGACTTTTTCCCGTCTTCTTGTTCCGTTGTTCCTAAAAGATTTTGTGCTGACAACTGCAATTAACTTGATACTAAAACACCAAAACGAGCTTTGTATGCAATAAATGATTTTAATGGGTGCGATAAGTCAAGCAGTTGAAAATAAAAAGTGACAATAGAATTTTATTATGTTAAGCCATCACATTACAAGTCTGAGAGATGTGCATGTGACAATAGTAATTAATATGGGAAGAACTTGAGCTTGAGAACAAAAAGTGTAAATTAATATATTTTTGGTTGGATCAGTTAGTTAATTCTGGCTTCTTGCAGAATACTAGAGTATTTTTTCATTATTTCATCATTCATCATCATATCATGTCATGAATTTGAAGAGACGACGTGACAGATTAAACATGTCACTTGACTTTTGAAGATGTGCATCGTCTGAAATACAAATTTTTGTGTACAGCAAAAGAAGATAAAATACAAAGTGAAAGTGCGGAATATATAAAGAGAAGACGTTATGACATTGGAAAAGATGTTGAACGGGAAAGCTCCTTCGATTGGGGGAGGAACTCCCATCTCGGGGGGACAAGGTTCTTCTTCGAGTGGAGAGGTATCCCGTCATGATATTCGGATGAAGAAGGAAGTGGGGCTACTTGAGGGTGTAGCTATTATTTTGGGGATTATCATTGGTTCAGGTGAGAAAATTGTGATGATAGAATTACTTTAATTGGGGGAATTTAGGAATATTGTGTAACAAAATATTTTTAATTTTTAGGAATTTTCATATCCCCAAAGGGTGTTGTGGAGGAAGCCAAGTCGGTGGGTCTCACATTGACAGTATGGGCAATGACTGGATTACTGAGTATGATTGGGGCAGTGTGCTATGCTGAATTGGGTGAGTTGATTTGTGTCTACAATTTTCAATGAGGTTCTCTGATTTAAGTTATGGATAAGTATACATAATATTCCACAATTGATCTGAACTAATCTGAAGTGTAATAGTAATGGATTATTTTGAATTTGAACAGGGACAACTATACCGAAATCTGGAGGAGGTATAGTATAATTATCTTATTTTATATTCTATGTGTTTTAAAATTATGCAGGCTTTTCTAAAACTGAAAATATGAAGAAAATGAATGAATGTTGATGATTTTTTTAAACTATAGATTATGCGTACATTTACGAAGCATTTGGACCATTACCAGCGTTTTTGTTTTTATGGGATGCTAACGTAGTTTTTGTGTAAGTATTAAACTGCTTTTATCGATCATTTTCTTGATACATTATCTTGATACATTCGTAATAGTGGTTTACCGTTTTACAATCTACATATTAATTAATTTAATAGGCCGACGACAAATGCGATTATGGGACTGACATTTGCCAATTACGTCGTACAACCATTTTTTCCACCTGGATGTCTTCCACAAACTGCCATCCGACTGATTGCAGCTTCCGCTATTATTTTTCTCACGTTTTTAAACTGCTATGATGTAATTAAACAATTGAAACACTTAAGATAATTTAATTACGCTTCTATTTCAAAATACTTTTAAATAACTCTTTACAGGTTCGCATTACAACTCGCGTGCAAAACTTGTTTCTTGTCGCTAAAATAGGCGGACTGGCTACTGTGATTATTGCTGGAGCTGTACATCTTTTGAACGGTAAATTAAATCAGTAAAACTAAAAAAAGAGATTTTCAAAGTTTTGATGTGGTTGATATTTCATATGAAAATGTTATTTTAATGATAGGCAACACTGAAAACTTCCAGCAACCATTTAGGGACTCTCAAACTGACATCAAGCATATCGCTGTCAGTTTTTACAGTGGGATCTTTTCCTACGCTGGATGGAACTATGTACGTGTCATACTAATTTAATTTATTTACCATTGACATGAATTACTTTAAAAATTGTTGATGTTTCATTTTTTTTAATCATATAATAATATTTCATTTTCAGCTTAACTTCATGACGGAAGAACTGAAGGATCCTTATAGGTAGAATTACACAAAAAACACTAAATTATCACTTGAACACATATAATTGGTTGAAATTTGTATTTAAAAAAGGATAATAATTTATTTTTAGAAATCTTCCAAGAGCAATCTACATCTCACTACCTCTAGCCACTGGAATCTATTGTCTTGCTAATGTTGGCTACATGGCTGTTTTGACTCCAAACGAAATTCTTACAACAGATGCCATCGCAGTTGTAAGTTTGATGATACTTTACTAAAAACTAAACATTTCTTTACATTTACACTTTTGTTAAGAACTTTAATTGCTTTTATAATGGTTACAGACATTTGGAGACAAAATTTTGGGTGTTATGAAGTGGGTGATGCCTATCTTCGTTGCACTGAGCACATTTGGTGGTCTTAGCGTTCATATCATGACTTCTTCCAGGTAAGAATATAAAGTTTTATATTATAAGCAATTGTATTTTTGGAGAAGTTATAATTGGCTAATCTAAATTCAATCCATATTTTAGATTACTTTTTGTTGGATCACGTAACGGCCATTTCCCACAGATGCTGTCGACAATCAGTACCAGCAGACTTACACCTGCGCCCGCTTTATGCTTTTTGGTAAGAAATTATTATTATTATTAGTTTTATGCAAAATCACAGTTATTTAAGCTATTTTCAAATGCAATTAATATTTTTTTGTGATTCCAGTGTTTTCTGAGTCTATTTTACTTACACACAACGGACATAATTGGCTTAATTGAATACTCATCTTTTGTGGAGTCTTCCTTTATTTTCCTGACCGTATTGGGAATGCTGTACCTTCGATGGAAGAAGCCCTACTTGCATCGACCAATCAAGGTAAATTCTTTGCATTAGAAATAATTACTTAATAAGTTTATAATAAGTTTTTATAGTTATTTTTTAGTTTAAAGATTATACTCAAATTGATTTGTTTGATTTACAGGTGCATATAATCATACCTATAATTTTCCTTTTGATTTGCGGTTTCCTCGTTATCGTTCCCTGCTTTGTTCGTCCTTATGAACTCGGCGGAGGAATCCTGATTACTCTCACCGGTATCCCATTCTACTTGATCTTCGTCTGGCGACCACCAAAGTTTCTTAATTGCGCTACAACTCGAGTTACCCAAGTTGTTCAAAAAGTATTCATGTCGCTTAAGGAAGATAAGGAAGATTAAATTACTACAAAGCAGATTTACATTTGAGGATCAGTAAAAAATATATCAAGTGTGATTTTTTAGTGACAATGCCTTCGAAATACATAGATACATATACAGATACATAATTGAATTATCATGCAGTTATTTTAAGCAGCGCAGCGATTTTTAAGTAAGCCTTTAAGAATCTGTACTTTATCAAACAAAGTGACAATGTAATTCAGTGCCGCTTCTTCCACTCAAGTTCAAAAATACTGACCAAAATGCAAACGAGTGCGTGGGTTAACATGGAACATTACATTAAGCACTTGCCGTAATTCTTACATTGCCGATTGTATTTATTGAGAAATCTTAATTGAAATGAAGATTTTAAAATGCATTTCCGTTTAAAAAATTAATACATATTATAATCAACATAAAAAATATTACGTCTATCATTTATTGTGTAATATCAATTCAATTAGCTAACTAGCTTTATAATTTATAAATGCTAGTACTCAGTTTTTGTACATTTATTAATTAAATAATTTTGTTTTTATTTAAGTAAGTTATCCCAGTGAAAAGTTTTTGGTGTAGTTCTTCCAGCACACTTATTGTGCACTTGATAATTATATGAATTGAATTATTAAAATAAATGATTATGTCGGGAAAAGTTAGAAAGTTATAAAATGTTAGCTCTAACTATTTAGATATGAACTGTTCTTGTTACCGATATTTCTAGACATTTTACAGGTACGTAAATACACATAATATTTGGTTATGAGTAAATTGTTATTAAGAGAATAAAACCTTTTTGAAAAGTACGTCATTTTGTTTCAAGTGTGACTTCAAATGTGTCTATTTCATTCAAACCGACAGAACGGTCATTGACTTTCACTTCATTGTTAGTAACATTATTTGGGGTAAGTTGAGATTTCGCATTATTACATTTTAAAACTCAAAAATATGATAAAGGAATGTGCCTTTCCATCGTATTTAGTCATAAAATTGGTATGCTTATCTTTCGAAGGTTTTAAGTGATATGATTATCAATCTCAACTTTACTTAATGCCTACCGACCTCAAACACCCAGTGCACACTGTACTAATCCCTGTGTGTGTAACATGTATTGACACTACTGACCAATCTTTTTAAAACGTGACAACTGATTCACTCAAATTAAAAATAATTACGTTTAACAATGACAAATGTCAAAAACATTTATTTTTCTCAAGCTCAATGTTAAACCAATCCTGTTTTTAAGGGTTCACTTTCACATAAATTGAAGGCTATTCTTGGAAATTACGATGATAAGGTTGATATCTCATACTGTCATGTCCACCCAAAGTACCGCATAATTTAAATTCCTCAATAGCCAATTTGACCTTCCAAAACCAATAGTTTATATTTATCAGGCTATCATTGACATTGACAGTAGAACTTTCTGGACTCCATAAACTAATAATTTTTAGTAAATTCCTCCTTGAAAAACGAGAAAATTCACGTGATTTTCAAAATTAACCTTTCTATATGTCGCATGCAACCAATTTTCCAGTCCGCTTTCTAGAAAAATCTATCCATTTTATTTATTTTTCATCAACAAGCCAATAAGCATAGCTTCATCATGAGCTCCGCAATAGGTTTTATAAACGTTCAACTTTTAATTCAAAACACCTTAAAATTCGACCTACCCCTAATTTACAATCTGGAAAAGGAGCGTTGGATGCCAAACCCGAAAAATGAAAAACGTTGGACCATGCCCATTTGGCATATCGCAAATTTCACAATCTTCATCCTCTACATTTACTGCATTCTTTACATTCCCCTTCTAATTAGATGGACTGGAAGCTTGTCCAATGTCAACCCAGAATTACTTTTTACTCACTCTCTACTCCTGATTCTCCTTTCCCAAGCACTAGTCACAGTCCACCTATTTGAATGGGATCCAGCTGGAGTCTCTTACATGGAAAACTCAATTTACGATATGATGGGAATTAAACACTTGGGTAAAAGAAAGCATGCAATTATTTTCAGAATATTTGAATGTTCAAATTCATAAATTCATTGTTTTTCAGGTTGGCCATCTCCGAAACGACTTGCGGATACACCAGAAATACTTTGTTATGTGATGGCTGGAGGCTTCGCACTTTTCCCATTCGTCACAGCTCTCTGGCCTATTCTCCGATCCAACGATCCTGTCACTAATTTTCTCAGCTTATTCATTACATCTAAAACGGTTATCAGGATACTTGCTAGTTGTGTTTATCTTTTCCTCACAACATATGCCGCTATCGCATGTGTGTCTATTGTCATTTTGTGCATGTGCACCTCCCACATTTTTGAAATACTCACTAAAGAAATTTACCATCAGTCCGCAGGTACATTTCACAAGCCCATCACAACAATTCTAGAAATACTCTTTTACAGACTGAATGTTATACTCGTGTTACTTCACTCAGGTATAAAGTATATCAAAAAGAAGAAGCAAAATATTTCAGACTTTGTAGGAAATAGTGATCCTAGTTATAAAACTAGTGAAAGTGAAAACCGGAAGTCACTACCAACGGTACCCGAACTAGTTGATAAAAGTTGTAATCACAGACACACCTTTGAGAACATCTATCATTTGCACAGGCAAATTAGATTGATGATAAGAATAAGTAATACGGGTGGGCAAGTGTTTGTACCTGTGATGGCCGCTGATGGTATGGCTGTTTGCGTTTTAATGACTTGTGCGATCATTAAAATATTTAATTATATGGACAAAGCAAAGTCATTAGGAATGGAGAGCATATCAGACGACAAGGAAATAAGAAAGCTTGTAATGTACGGCTATATTTTCGTTTTCGGGGGAATTGTGGGAAGTATCACAGGACTCATTTTGTTTCTTACTAATCATGCGTCAAAGTCTTTGGTTTACTCGGTGAAGTATATTAAGTTTTGGAGGAGTTGTCAGTACTTGCCCAAGATTTATCAGAAGCAGGCCAGGTCCATGAGTGAAATTCAGTATACTTTTGGCCCGTTCTTTAAAGTGACGAAGAAATCGGGATTAGAAATTATTCATCAGACTATAGATTTAATTGTTTCTTTGCTAGTTGGCTCATCGTAATAATTCTCTTTACTTTGTCATGCTAATGAAAGTTTTTCTGGAATGCTCAAAATATTAATTTTGTATCAATAATGTCAATGCATTCTTCATCATTCCACGAATAATCAGTGCAATCAGCTAGTAATCGTAAAAGTTATGTCATGTTATGCTAATGTACTCGATGAGAAATTAAAGTTTTTTAAAAGCTGATTTGTAAGAAAAATATGTTTTATTCAGTCAATTTAATCTGAAAAGTTGTTTTTCGCAAAAAGAAGATATATTTTACAGTGGTTGTGGTTGTCAATTAAAAAGGGTGCTAAAATCAATATCAATTTCGAGGAGTTTGTATGTTAATCATTTCACCAACATTTGTGATATCTTGGTTCAGGTCCATTGTGTATTTAGAGAATAGTACGAAGGTATGGGAAGCCCAAATCCACCAAATTGCCGCAACAGGGATGACGGGCAGGTCAAAATTCTCAAGTAAGTTCGATATTCCATACATTCCACCGTTGATAAGTAGGTCTTTTGAATTACATGATGGATTAAAACCCACGAGAAAGAACCACAAGGCTGTAGCTGCCAAATTATCCCATCCAAAAAGGGATAGTATATTCGTGGATAGTGGAAGGATTACGAAAACTAGATAAAATTCGGCTACTCTCCAGTTTAAAAACTTGTAAAAGTAATTTAGTGGGGTCTCCTCCTCTTGCGCCATTGTTAAGGTTGAGGGGCTTCACTCAAATGAGGGACTAGGCCCAAAATTAATAGTAGTTATAAAAAATGATTGTCAATATATTATGAATGTGGGAATTTACTTCGATGCTTGGGTGGATGAGGATGCTTGATAACGAAATTTAATAATGAATAAAACAAAATAAAATGATTAAAAAATAAAATGGGTTTACTTTATTCACATTTCACTAAGTTTGTTTTAACAATTTTAAAATATAACAAATATTAAAAAATATATTCTGGATAAAATTCTGGAAAATTTCCAATTTGTAGGTGATCGGGTAGTATTGGTGATTGAAAGTTGAATGTTTAAACATACACATTTAATGTTATCATTAAAACCACGCGGATTCAAGCCTTTTTGATGAATTTCCACCAATTTTCAGTTTTTAAGGATGTAAATGAAAACTAAAGAAAGTATTTCAAAGGAAGATACATACTCGTTGAGTGTTTTATTCAGTATAGAAATGGATTAGCTTGGACATAGAATTTTCTTAATTTTCATATTATGTACAAGCAGGAAAGTCTGAATCTACTCTTGCGGGAGTTTAAGTATATCTTGCTCGAACACCTTATCCGAATAGTTTGAAAAATCGTCTGCATACTTTATAGCTAGATAAATTGTATGGCAGCACCATATTAAATAGACTAGGAGGCCCAGTAAACCGTAATCCGCAGCAAAATAGAGAATAATTATACACAGACCATAGATCCCCGCGTTGGTTAGGTAGTCCTTTAAATTGCAAGCCGTATTGCAACCTACCAAAGCAATCCAAATTGCTATGAAGCCCATCAGTAAAGGTAATCCAAATATGATGAATACAATGAAAACGCCGTATGGGATGATGTAGAATATTAGCATGCATTCTGCGAGCTTCCAATCTAGAAACTGGTGGTGATCGTCCATAATGTTTCCCTGCTGGGTAAAGGTGAAACTGCTAAGTATTAGCTGCGTGGGTGGTCGGGTAGCATAAATAACAAAATTAAAATAAAACAGGTAAAACACCTGTGACAGATAACGCACGTAGACAACTACGAAAGGCGCAGCTGCGCCGGCAAATATTTAAAAAATACTAAACACACAGTTACAAAACATAAAAACACAAAAAAATCAAATATATCTCCAAAACTATCAAGTTTTGGATCATGGTCATTTGACAAGGTTTGATCCCAATACTCTAATCTGTCGATTGGTACAAAAAAAATTCCCTATTTAAATAGCATGGGATCGTTAATTGGCCGTTACTCCAGCAACGGTCAACCGATTTGCCCCAGAATCAGTATGGTTTCTCTTTAGTGCTATATCTACCTGTATACCAATTTTCAT
>JAQFZG010004077.1:0-12380 GCA_034695465.1 Entomobrya nicoleti | reverse complement strand
AGGTCAGTTTTCCGGGGTGGGAAAAGTTGCATTCCTAGACTACTCAGCATGCTCAACAAGCCTAGGGTAAAAAATTTCAAATCGGAAATGGTCCTCCGATCCATAATGTGGTTCTCTGCGTAAGCTCTCAAAAGAGTCTGCAGGCAGACCAACAATAACAATGACAAGTTGGCTTCCTACGTTCAAAAAAATAAACCCTCTGTAAAAAACGATCATAACGAAGTAGCTGAAAAATTATGATAATTCGATATATATATATATATATCAATAATATAATGAACATGTTATGTTGTTGTAGCGATAAAAAAATCGCTTTCGAATGATATCTCACATGACATATTATTGAAGTTGCAAAAAAATTGACCCAGATTTTTGACCTCATGGGGTCACCTTGACCAAAAGTAACTTATGTTTCGTGATCTACTCAACGAGGGCTTTCGATTGAGCTATTGTAATGTACACTATGAGCAAGTTGAAAACTTTCAAATTTAACCTTTGACCTTGGGTATTGACCTTGAGATTTGAAAATCAATAGGGTTTCTGCCGGTTACTCTAGTGACCTATTTACATGCCAAATTTGAACGAAATCCGTCGACACACTTGTTTAAGTCATTGTGTCGACAGACAGACGGACAAACATGATAAAACCAATATATACTCCCCTGTGCTTGGCTATCAGCTATGTAATGAAACGATTAGATTAAGTAAGAAGTCAATATATCAGATATATACATGTGTATATCATATCTATTAAAAGGTATTTAATACAAGTAGGTATACATCTCATCATCATCTTGAGTCTCGATCTCTATAAGCACTGCTGCTGTATTTGAACATTGCTTC
This sequence comes from Entomobrya nicoleti, assembly GCA_034695465.1. Taxonomy (NCBI): domain Eukaryota; kingdom Metazoa; phylum Arthropoda; class Collembola; order Entomobryomorpha; family Entomobryidae; genus Entomobrya; species Entomobrya nicoleti. The sequence goes on along the minus strand of JAQFZG010004077.1, from coordinate 11,537 downwards.
ACTTTCAAGCCAGAGTTTTTACAGAAAGTGAGATCTTTTCTTACATTTACACCTCAATACAATGTTTTGTACTTACATTTGCAAGTCATCTTAAATGGTGGTGCATATCAAATATCCTACTTACATTGCGTGATTACATGGCAACTTGTAAAAAATACATGGACAGCCCCCATGCATGACGAAAAGATCAAATATTCTACATATATAATTTTGCTCAAATTTGGCATGTAGGTCAATGTGGTCAAGAGGCAAGAACCCTATTGATTTTCAGCCCCTTAAATCAAACTCCAAGGTTAAAGTCAAAAGTTTTCAACTTGTACATAGTGTACTTTTTAATAGCACAATCGAAAGCTCTCTTTGAGTTAATTACGAATCATATCTCACCCAGGGTCAAAAAATTAGAGTCAAAGTTCACAACTTCAAACATATGTCATGTGACATAACATTCGAAAGCGCTTTTTCATTGGTATCAACAATGACCATAACTAGCGCCGTTATAAGTCGCATTGTTTCAGCTACGTCGTCATGATAGCTTTTACAGCGGGTTTATTTGTTGCGTTTTTTTTTTGCTTATATTCCAACAAAAAACTAAATTTAGTAAAAGCTTAAAATTGAAATTACGCAAAAAAACTGCACAAAAAATATGTTTTACATTTGCACAAAAATAAAATCTCACAAAGCCCCTTATGTACACCATCCCATTTCTTGAAAATAATAAGCAATTCGTATATTTTAATTGTACTTGCTTCAGAGTACTTCTTAAAACGAGTGGGCCGTCACTTAAGCTCAAATATAAGCTTGTATCTTTCTTATCTAAAAAAACAAATATATAATCTTTTGGTATATTCCTATCAACTAGTCTCAGTCATTATTCTCTTGTCGTTTTGTAATAAAGCGTTATTTTTGCATAAAAAATGGCAATATTTCCTCAGATTCTGATATGGGGCATTGTGCTTACGTTTGATCCATTAGTTCAAAGAGAAAACATTTGTGCGTCTAACCCATATCTCGGTTAAGGAAATATTCTGAATGCAAATATCAACCTATTCGAGTCACATTTGTGAAGGATACATGGTCAATCAAACTAATTGGACAGACAGACAGCCCACCACAGCCTCAATTCAACCAAGAAGAATTTTTCTTAAGGCGAAAAATAGTGACCGGCTTAAAAGGTAGAAAATTTAAAACAATAATTAATTATTTTAATTTGATGTGGGAGTTTAGGTAAAAAAAAAATTTTGCTCGGTTAAGAAAAGGAGATATTATTAATATTTATAATATCCTGAAATAAAGATGCGTTCTCAGAAGTCCTTCGCTACTTTTTTAAGACTACCTTTTAGTTTTACGTAACATCCAATTATTTATTTCCACATATATTTTTTTTGTAAAAAAACGTAACGTATCTGTAAGGGTTCAAGAGCTAGAAAATATTTTATGGAACAGCTCGTTTCTCATGATGCATCATGATTAGATTTCTAAAAAAAATCAGCCAAATTGAGCGTTATCGTTCAAAAAAATAAACAGGTATTGTCCCTGACACAAATACTCATGAACTTTTGTACATAACTCCTGGTTTACTTTTTTTCCCCAAGAGCTTATGTAATGAGCAGCTGAACAGCTGTTTTTATGGAACAAAGTAAACCAGGAATTCTGTATAAAAGCTAATGAGTATTTGTGTCAGGCGCAGTATAAAATTGTCTAGTAAAGAGTATTAATTGAATAAAATTCTCATTTAAAATATGAGAATAGCATCAAATATTCTTGAAAGTAAATTTCGAGCTGTGTCTTTACAAAACTGTTGATCGATAACAACAGTAAGATAAGTCAATAATTTCTTCCTTGCCAAATTACAAGTACAACAAACACACATGCTTCCACTTATATTTCTAAGCTGTCTAGTCAAAAATTTGAGACCTTTTACAAAAAAAATTATACAATTTTAAGCGTGACAATCACATAGCAAAATCCCACACATATTGTAATGTAAATCATAAGGTACATAAATAAGAGCACATCTCTATATACCTTGATAACCACCCAATCGCAATCGTTAAATGCAGTCAGCAAAGCCCATATTGTAAAACTTTTACAAATAATATTTGCATACTTAAATTGTAATAATACATCTGACAGTGTGTGAATATAGTCGATTTTTCGAGGAAGCACAATTGAGCATATTGTCGTTTACGTAGAAAAATAAAATAAACTATCGTTTATGCAGTACTACAATTTAAAAATCATAACGTTCCAATATTCTAATAGCAGTTTACTTATAAGAAAATTCGCATTAAATTATGTAACAACGATTTATTAAATATATTCAGTAAAATGAAAAAGAGTTGAAAATCAGTTGAATTTTTATTCTTGCATTCTCAATGCAAACCTAAAAAAATCAATCTTTTATTATCTATGCCTCCAAACTGAGCAAAAAATATGACTAAAGAACAATGTCAGATTTGTTGCTTTTATAGTTTGCGAAATTGTGTTACAAGCTAACAAACTGTTTTCAAATAAAATCATTAATACTGCATTAATTCTGAAAACAACAAGTTTTTAGAATGAAACAAGTGGGTATTCATACAATTCTAAGAATTGCTATATTTCGACCCAATTATATGTGGCTCGCATGCAGTGCCGCCCATTGTCAGTATTGGAAGTACCGTGGAAATAATTTCTGGAACCAGAGCTGTAAATGATGATGTTGAATCTAATAAACAAAATTTCATTATGTCCTTCTATTCAAATACATTACATAACTCATCATGTAACTGATAAAAAATTAAACTTAATAATTATTTACAAAATATAACTTTAGTAAATAAAATTAGATTTCAAAATACGTTTAAAAAAATAAAAACACATCAAAAAGCATCCCCGGCTTTGTATTTTTTTGTGTATTTATTGCTTCAAGTGCAAATATGGCTCATGTCTGTCAAGCATTTCATATTTTTCTGGATAAATGGTTGCGCAATTAAGCAAATAACTGAATGCAACATTTTTGAGTTACTTTTTCCCCATACATGTATTATCAATGATAATTTCATTCATTTGCAGCAATTCCACCATCACCATAAAAACTCTTTGTTGAAATTTGTTAGATAATATGTCTTTGATTTACTCCCACGCCACTTAAGTAGCATTTCAACTAATGTTGCTTGTTTGTAAAAAAATAAAAATAAATCATCTTACTTTTTGTTCAGTATTCTTTTTTCTAAGCTTTATGAAGACTTTTGATGGATTTTTTTCTTCATGAAACTAAATAAACCATGAATTTGTTTTCTTAATTAAAAAAATAACAGCCTTTTAATATTCCATATTATGTCGTAAAACAAATTATGTATAAACAAAATAATTTGTAAACCTAAATATTGGTTAGCAGCATCCCATTTTTTAATCAAAAAATAAACGGGTAACAATTAACAAAAAAACATATATAATTACTGGCTCTGTGTAAAAATATAGTTTCAACCCAGATATTGTCAATACAAGCGTATATAGAGAATTTTGTAATTTTTGTATAAATTTTCTTATAATTATTTTGATCAGGAGCAGGGGAAAATCATCGCGTTGCTTTCAAACACTTCGTTTATACACAAGCAAAGTAGCTTATAAATATTATCATGTGTACAAAGTGTACTAAACAAACTATTGTAATATTTTTTTATAAAATCTAAGTCAACATTGACTTTTTGAATTAAAAGTTAAAAGTACCAAAATATTTATTAAAGTAAATATTTATTTAAAATTATATTAAATTAAAGAGCTATAAAAAAATTGTAAGCTGAAATAGTGAATATTTAAATATTTAGTAAAATTTCTCATCGTATTGCCAATGTAATACCCTGCGATTATCCCGGGATGAACCTCCTTCTGCAAAATTAAAATATTAATTCAAAATAATTGTTTTTAAAAAATTGATTAAAAAAAATACTTTAAAAAATTAATTTAAAATAAACATTTACAAAAAATTAAATATTATTTATAAAAAAAATGTTTAAAAAATAACTCAACTTACTTCTTAACCTTCTCGTTGAAATTTTTAATAGACTGTATCTTCTTCACTTCTGCTCTCCTTTCCACTTTTCTTTTAGCCAGTTCCAGCGTCGTCGCTGTTTGAGATTTTGACCGTGTTCCCCTTTCCAAGACAACGGGAGGTTGAGCTGCTGTGGTAGTCACTTGATGAAAAAGAGTTTGTGCTTCCGACTCATTTGGAGAGGAGGCCCTATAATTAAACAAAAATTAATATAGTTTTAATACCTAAATAACTACTATGATCTAATCTTGATATCAATAAATATTTGTCAAAAAAATAAATTAAATTTATTACCTTTGTCGTTTTTGTGGCTTATGGACAGCTCTATGAGCGTCTTTCTCGGCTGCACGAAACTGTAAACCACATTTTCTACATTGAAACAACAAAGCGTATTGCTCCTCCTCTTCCGAAATATTACTACTGCTATTCACACTTTCAACCACAGAAAGGGACATTTTTTTAAACAATATTTAAATATTTGAATATTTAAAAAACGAAGATTTTTTTATTAAATTAAATGTTGTTTTAGATTTTTTAAATAACCGTTCGCGTCACTCAATAAACTCCAACTGAAAGACTTGTATATTATTTCAGTTCGAAAAGTGGCTTTCCAAAGCACGTCTGTAACTTTTGAATGAGTGGTTTTGGTTTAATGTGTACGTGTATAAGCTGTGCATATACTCTATATAAATACATTTTTGTGAAATGGCGTACGTGAGAAAACTGTAACTCATTCGGACATGCTTAACATGCATACGATCACAAGCATTTTTGTTTATGCGATATTTACACGACAAGTTAAAGTGCTTTTTTATTAATAAACTTAGTCAAAAGAGTATTATCTTCTGAGATATATACAGTGTGTATACATTATCTACAAAATATACCATATGTGTCCTTTTATCCATCACCAGAAATGTAAAGCAAATGGGATAAATCGTACAATTGACAAGTTAAGGTAAATCCTAAAATTTCTACTTGGACGATAAGGGGGAAAGATTGGTGTACAGTTAAACTTGTGGGGATTTATTTATACATAATTTCAAGCTGTTGTGTCTGCTTAAATTTTGCAGTCATCTCGTTTTTTATTTTAAGAAACATATTCTGGTCTGTATTCTATTTAATTAGAAATACTGACGTGGGTATCTGCTATATGTATTTTTGTTTCAAATATATTAAATAAAACTAAGTGCAAGCCATAATAAACCTGCTGTAAGGGCGATCATTATATAAAAACTCTAAAAAATTACAAATATATATATATTTTCTAAGCAATATTTCAATAAAATGTTTCTTCTAAAATATTAGAATAACATCAAAGATTCTTGCGAATAAATTTCGAGCGGTATCTTTACAAAATTGTTGATCAATCACCACAGTTAAATAATGCAGTAGAGCTTTGTTGAGCAGGTAATGCTTCAGTCACCATTTATAATCAATTATATGAACTTGGGAGCCAATTTCAGAATATAATTGGTATCATGCAAAAGAGAATGTTATAACATCTCTTTTTGTTCCTTGCCATTCTACCATGCATACTCTGAACCTTATGACCGCCTTCCAACAGTTACATTATGTAACTTACATAATACTCTGGTCTAGGGAAAGGAAAACAAAGCCTTGTAAACATCATTATCTTGCTATCTGACAGATTCTCGGTTGTTCTCATTTACTTTTTGTCGTGCAGTGTGTAATACCTATGCAATGTGAGCATTTTTGCATGTTGATTTAGTAACAGGGTCACACAGTACTCTTTTTTATTAACTTGACATATCCTGAATACAATTCACGTCGTATAACATGTGATGTGTTTACAAATTTGACGAAATCAGTTTATATGGTAAGAACAAAAGAAATATGTTCTTAGAAATATAGCTAGTTTGTTTTACCATGTGTGTTGATCGGATTTAATCACAAAAAAACGTAACGATAAATTGAATAAAGCTTGTTTTTTCGCACTAGTTATTCTTAAGTATTGCTGGTATAACAGTGGGAATACAGGTCATTGGAGAAAGCACCAACAAGCTATGTAACAATACTAACATCGACAAAATTTACGCTCAGATGTGCAGCTTACGCTTTTTTGTCGTGTCCTGAATAACCAAGTAACTTTCCATAAAAATATCCCAAATTTCCCCAAAAATGTCCTCACTTTCCCCAAAAATGTCCTCACTTTCCCCAAAAATGTCCTCACTTTCCCCAAAAATGTCCCAAATTTCACAAAAATGTGCAAACTTTCCCCAAAAATGTCCCAAATTTCACAAAAATGTCCCAACTTTCCCCAGAAAATGTCCCAACTGTTTACAAAAATGTCCCAACTTTCCCCAAAACTCTCTCAACTTTCCCCAAAACTCTCTCAACTTTCTCCAAAAATGTCCCATAATTCCCCAAAGGTTTCTCAACTTTCCCCAGACGTATCCTAGCTTTCCCCGAACGTGCCCTAACTTTCCCTTAACGTGTTCCGAATTTTCCTTAAATTGTTCTAACTTTCCCCCGACAAGTCCCAGCTTTTCCCAAAAGTTGTTTTATTACCCATTTTGCTTATGCACATGACCTGAGCGTAATCTATAACTAGCAAAGTTTCATTTTGTTTCTCATAATTTCATTCTCTCTTACTGTCCGAGTACTCTCGTAACAAAACATCCTGAACACCAAACTGTCAATAATTAATTCTAAGTAATTTTTACAATTACTCACAAATTCTTTATTACTAACAAAAGAGTACAGTAAAAAATTTATTCAGCAACCTAGATATCTCATCAAACAAAGCCTTTTATAACTGAAGCAAAAACAATTATTTTTTTTACAGTTTAACGTTTAATATTCCTACAGTAAATTCCAGATGACATGATGAAATTAAACAACTTTTTATGTTAAAACCTTCTTCAAACGAAAATTCCATTGAACAAAAACATATTTAAAGGAGTATAGTCAGAATACATCATCACACCAGGCTTAGTCGGCTTTTACCTTTTCATTTGAAAGTGTTTATACCAAAATATTGCTCTACTCCTTTGACAAATATTTTAAAATGGGATTCTTCAGCCGACTACTTTTTTGTTGGTGTCTTCTCTCTTTTAGTAAGGTTTTCATAGGCGAGCATATCCCAACAGTTACTTTGGGTAAAACTAAGGCTCTACCTTGCAATCACACAATTCGTGTGATCCTCGCAAGAAATACATGGACAACCGGACAAATACACGAAAAAAATCAACCTCTTGGCGTCATCAACCGGAAACCTTTTTTGGTCAATACGAAAGGTAATAAAGGGACCATTTACGAAAGTAAAATTTTTTTGTTAACTTTTGAAGGCAGTAAAAATTAACTTTTCTTGAAAATACACATTTTTTGTAACAATTTAGGGCGTGGAATACACTGCTCCTTTGACAAATCAAGCTACGAGCTCACCTGCTGTGGTAACCCTGACAACCGGACAAAAATCCATTCACTGGACCAACGAAAGTGTGCAAACTCGGATTCAAATTTCCTTGGTTTCGACTTTCTACGAATAAATTTTGTATTTATGTTTGTGAATCTGTTTGTCTTTATAGCAATGTTGATTTGTGGAATGAGTGTATCATTTGGGTCTCCAGTGTCAACGTTACCATAGAAATAAGAGGGGTGAATTAAACATATCTTGAATAAAAAAAGGATTCCATACGGCTAGTTTACTAAAGTATTGTGAACATTAAGTAATTGAATCGAGATGGCTAGACAAACCAACCATATCTTTTTTTGACCAGTATTATTTTCTTCTTATTAGATTAGTATCACAATTTTTAATTATTGAAATATGATATATTGTCTAGGAATATTTAAATTTTTTGTAACTATGGAACAATTTTAAATGGATAAATAATAACACTAAATATATAATAATAAAATAAAACTAATAAAAGCACAAAACCATGCATACGCATTACGCATTCCATATTTAACGTCATTTACAATAATTTGGTCACGCATAATAATACAAGCCATACATTGAAACATCGTATATTTATTGACATGGTAATAACAAGCACGTGTTACTACGTAGAGTATATATATATAACACGCAGCAAATGTTGTAATCGAATATTTCACACTATTTAATTGATATATTAAGTTCCATCGTATCTAATTCCTTCATAGTTGTTACTTTTTATGCACGACAAAAAACATAATGTATTGAGCAACTGCCTTTAAAAATTCATTCATCTTGTTCAGTCGACAATAATAATGACAATAATACCTAGTTAACGACTTTCCGATAAACCGTGCCAGTTTACAGCTTAAAACAATGCTTTATATTAATAAATTTGAGAACGAATGACACAATAGTGTCTGCAACATAGTAAAGCTTTTAATTAGCAACGAGTTTACTCATCCAAACGAATTCATGTTTCATCAAAATACCAAGTACGTTACTAGAGATATACCCATCTTGTTCAATCAACTGTCAATAGCTATTTCGAGTACAGAAAAAGAGATGAACATGAATAAGAGATCGTTTGAGTGTTTTTTCGCAAAATAAGCTCGACAGAAAGCTGGAGAAAACATGTCAACAGGCTTAAAATGCATCAATAATAAAAAATACTAGTTCTGGAAGAATCCCGAGTGTTCTAGAATACTTGAAAAAATCCCAGTTGACTCAACACGTGTTACTCTTGTGACAGCAGTATCTAAATCAAGCGTTTAAAATACGTAAAAATTTAAAGTTAACTATGCATTAAAAAATAACCTCTTTTGAAATTTGCATATGTCATCTTCGTTTTGTGTTCAAGTTTCCAAGTTATAAATTCTGATCTTTCAATCAAATAAGATTTAATAGTAATTGAAGTAATTACTTAACAAAGCACACAATCTTCGTATACAGCTTCTCTTAATCTTTTATAAAACTATTCAAATTTACACCTCGAGTAAAATAATAAACCTATTGTAAGAAAATAAAACTCGGTAAATTGTACAAAAATAGATAAAAAAATATTGTATTAACATGACACACGCTAGAGAAAGTAACATCGTCATCTTTTGATCTGTGAAGTTTTTGGAAGTCCTCGTACGACTGTGTTACTAAATCTGACGAACTCAGTTATACGATAACAACAAACAACCTGGTTCCTGGTAAGATGTATGCCTAGTTTGTTTTGTCAACTCTAGATCGGATTCAATGACAATAAGGTATATGCACACGATCTGCGCGTAATAGACAACTCACATTTTTTTATTATTCTAAACTGTTCGTTGCCGTATAGACTCTGTGCACTCTTGCGACCAAACACCCTCAAACCCAAACTGCCAATTATTCAATTCTTAGTATTTTTTAAAAAATCTGTTGACAACAACAAACACAATATTAAATTAGCATTGATGTTGTTCTCTCAAACAACTCTCAAAACATTCCTCACGCCAAATAACATTGAGCCAAAACACATTTCAAGGACTATAGGCATTTCACATCCTCCTACAACTTTTAGTCTGCTTTTACCTTTTCCTTTGGAATGGTTTGTTGTAAAAATCTTGCTCTATTTCACTGACACTACTTTAAAATGACATTCTTCAGTCAACTCCTCTTTTGTTTCTTTATCTTCTCATTTAGTAGACTAGTCATAGGCGAGAATATCCAGACAGCTACTTTGGGTATAAGTAAAGCTCTACCATGTAATCACACAATTCGTGTGACCCTCGCAAGAAATACACGGATAACTGGACAAATGCATCCAAGAAAACCACCACTTGACCAAATCAATCGGAAACCTTTATTGGTCAGCAGCAATGGAAAATTAGTGACCACTTCTGAAGGTACAAAATTTGTTCTGCTTAGCCTTTTAAAAATGGTGGAAATTTACACTGTTTAAAAAATATGTATTTTTTGTAACAATTTAGGGCGAGGAATACACTGCACGTTTAACAAATCAAATTACGCGCTAACCTGTTGTAATTCTGAAAATCTGCCCAAAACCAATTGGGTGGAGAAACGGAAATGTTTCAATTCAGATTTCTTTGGTTTTGACATCCTACGAATAAATTTGGTCTTTATGTTTCTCAATCTGTTTTTCTTCATAGCAATGTTGATTTGTGGTATGATTGCATCTTGTGGGTCTACCTTGTCAACGTTACCATGGAGATAAAAAGGAGTGAACAAATATATTGTTAATAGAAAAGCATGCGTTTAATTATTGATATAAATTTCAATAATTAGCAAAAATAAATAAATAATCTTGCCGAAGGTAGTCTTCAAAAATTTGAGTATTTGTAAAATTACCTCTCAATTAAATTTAATAAAAGCAAAATAAAACGTAACGTAATCTTAAAGAAGCTCTTAAATTTGATAACAATTTTGACAATTATGTCATTCACGCATAATAATACAAACCATAACATTGAAGCATCCTATAATGATTGGCATGGTGATTATAAACATGCTTTTCTACCATATAGTATATGTATATAACTCATTCTTGCATATTTGCTACTTCTTCCTATCACTCACAGAGAAAGCATAAGCAAGCCGCGTATCATCATTATCTTGTGATCTATTACATTCTTATAATATAATTGATAGTAAAATGTTTTTGCAATTTACGATGCTTGTGACATGGTGACCCTCAGGTCACGGAGGGTCTCGGGATCTGATATAAATTCCATTTTGATCAGCTGATGATACTGTATCGGAATCGACACTAAAAAAAATTTGCCATTTAAAATGCATGTGACCTTGTGACCCCTATATCTCGGGTCAGGGGTCACAAGGTGTGACATGCATTCCATTGTGGTCAGCTGTTGATCCTGTATCAGAATCGAGAATTTAAAAAAATGTCATTTACAATGCATGTGACCCTTATATCTCGGGTCAGGGTTTGAAAACCCATCTCAAGAAAGGTCCTGCCCTCAGGAGTCTTTATACCAAGTTTGCTGTCAATCGTTTAAGCATTGCTCAGAAATCGTGTTAACAGACAGACACACAGACAGGATAGTGAACTCATTAACTACCTGGCTACGAATCGGTACTTAATAAAAACTCAAAATTAATGCATATGAGAACCAGTAACAATTTATCAAGCACATGTAAAGCTTTAATTAGCAGCGTGTTTATTCATCCATTCACAAATCCATTCTTCATAAAAGCGAACTACGATACTAGAGATGTACACATCTTAATTAACCAGCTGTCAACAAGTCTTTAGAATAGACAAAAATAAACGAACAAAATACATACAGTTGTACCGTATTTCGGTGAAACATGATGACGATGAGTCGTTTAAGTGTTTACCACAAAGAAAGCTCGATAGGAAGCTGGAGAGAAAGCATGTCAACAAGCTTATAATAAGCCAATAAAAAGAAGAGCTCTAGAATGTTCCAGAATCCTCTAGAATGTTCCAGAATGCTTTACACAAAATACCAGTTGACTCAACACAGCGTGTTCCTCACTTTCATAATATATTTATACTAGCTGAGCCCATTGTACATACAAATGTACAGATCCTAGGTTGGGGCAACTTACGACATGATTGTGGCAACT
>JAQFZG010004076.1:0-12381 GCA_034695465.1 Entomobrya nicoleti | reverse complement strand
TAATATTAGTACTAGTCCATTTACAAGTATTCCGTTTTTGTCCAATGTTTCCCCACCTTTCAATTTGATGACTTCTGAAAATAAAAGTTTTAAATTTTTACACATTAAAAAAATATTTAAAATAGAATCAATTTTTTTACACACCGTCGATGATCAAAGTTTTGAAAGATAATAATTACTAAGCACAAACTTTTACTTTTGAGCAAATTCATTTCAAAATGCATCAACCTATTGTAATAGTGGCACGTTACAATTTCAGCTACGGGAAACACACACAAAGCAAGAGCAAGAACAAGTCCAACTATAACAATGACCCCAATGTACAATATCAGGAAAATATCGTTTGTAAACATATTGTGACAAAATACTTCCAAAAATAACACAAAGACAACTTGAAGAAATATTAGTAAAATGAAAAAGAGACTTAAATACAAAGGTATAAGTTTCACCGGACGTTTTTCAATTTCAAAACATTGTTTCTCAGTGTTCATTTTGACTAGGAAACTATATTTGAGGGGTTGGCTGTAGAACCTATTGCTGATTTCCCAAGATTTCCAGAATAATGGGGTTGCCATGATGAAAGAAACTTACAAAAAAGTTTATTTGTGTAGCTGTACGGATAATGTTAGTCCATTTGAATGGAAAATATTAGGCTTACTGAAGAATACCTCGTATGACAATGTTGGATGAAAGAAAACCAATACAAATTTTTGCACACTTATTTTTTTATGTCCAAGGTTTTGAAATGGGTATTGGTACTTTCTAAAAAATATAAGCGTTAAGAAAGACCATTATTATATACATATATATATGATACATTATTCTATTATCCATGTGTATAGCTATGAGGGCTTTAGAAAAATTAATAATTTATTTAGTCATGAAAGTACCTTTCAAATTGTTCATATTAGAATTTTGAATTCATTCCTGTTCAAAAATATTATTGAATTTACATATACTTCTTAAACAATATTATCCAAGACATTATCAATTTTTTGATATATAAATAGGGTTACATATTATTTTTTATATACATAGCGAAATCCACGTTCGAGTGACTATTTTTGTTCCGCAAAAACTTCTTTCAAAATTTGAAAACAAATACTGGAATTATATACCGTATTATAGCCTAAGTTCTAACTTGAAAATATTTCAAAGTATTTTTGTCTAGCTTCTTCTACATAGAAAATACAGGACCACATACAAGGGATCCCAAAACCCGATTTTTGGAACTTTTTTAATAAACCAATTTTCAAATACTCATGAATTCCTTAATTGGTAGAATTAAAGAACAAACTTGGAACTAAACTTGTCGTATTTAATTGGTGCTTCATTGGTGGTAACCATTTATTCTGGAAAAAATATGGTTTTTTAACACTAAAAGGCATGAATTTCGCCGAAATTTTATGTTGCGCATTTAAGCTTATTTTAAGAGGGCTTTTTAGAATCAACTTTTTGCTTTCTAAACTGTTACTCGTAAACTGGGAAGACCAGGAAAAAATCTTTTGCTCTTTTTTAAGTTAGACATATAATACCACACCGTTCTTTAATAGATTTTCCAATTTCAATAGTAGTTATCACAGAACAAAAATTGCCACGCGAACGTGGATTACCCTTTGTAGAGCGTTGATTTCCAAATATACCAACATGTTTTGCCAGTTAACCAAACGCGGAAATAACATGACTTCAAATATTAATAGATTATACGATTGATTATCTCCTTATCGATCTAACTATGTAAAGGGAAAGATAAGATATCTCATGCTAACCAACTGAACATAAATGTTTTTTAAATCCATATTTATTACTGTCGTGAAAGGTAATGGTATATATTTATGAGAAAAATAGTTAGAAATAAAACAAAATGTACAAATATTGGAATTGGATCAAATGTATAAACTGATCGTTCTCCCTTAACAATCAGCCCAGCTACAACAAAATAGAGTACTGCTTACATCATTGTAATCAACTAATATAAAGTAAACATATCAAATAAACGCATTTTGTAAATCAGTAGAAACATATATTAATTCATGTAAAAACTGAACACAAAATGTTACCCCAGCAACAATGTTTTCCGATTTTCGAAACTTTTATCCTAAAACATTAAACATGTACTTAATATCGTCATTTTTATTAGCCAGGTTGTCGATCTGGACTGCAGATACAATTTAGACCATTCCCGCAATTAATAAGAGAAACGTCTAATGCATAAATTGCAACGACCCCACTAAGTTTTAGGTCATAAAAAACAATTTGGTTTCAAACGTATTGCTTCCAAATGTACCCAGTTAACCCCATAGCTTCAGGGGTTCGGGGTCAAGGTCACAAATTGTGATTTTTTAATGGAAATTAGCTCCCACATTTATGAACCGATTTTATTGATCAAGGTGTCATTGGAAAGAGCATTTATTGCTTTAGATACTTCTTGTTCAGAATTTTAAATTTCGAATTTGAACAAAAGTTATGGCGGTGTTAACTTGGATAATCCCGAATTTAGATCTCAGTTTAAATTTCCCTCAAAACTTAATACAATTTTTTCACAGAAGAGCTCAAGGTATATTAAACCTAAACAACTACTTAAATCCTTTGGAACAGCAAAAATGTTTAGTTTTTGTGGATAACTTTGTCAGTGTGGATATATCACCATATAAGTATCCATTGATTTCTTCGAAAGTATGCCCCAGGAATTGTACAAGTTAAACGAGAGCCTCTATTACAAGGTTTGATACACTCGGACCTACATTTTTTCAATGAAATTTGTTTGAATGGTCCTCTGTCGCAATACCAATCTGGAATCATCAAGGCCCTTAACGCACGATAGGAATTTGCTATCCTGGTCCCCGATAGAGCATGCATGAGTGAGCTCTCCCATTTACCTCCCATGTTAAAAAATATAATCTAAGATTTGCTTCTTGTTAACTCGAATTCCAGCGATAGCACCGGGGCCTCCTAGGCCTAGTATTAAGTGAAATCTCTTCCAAAGTTACCCAAACAAAATAGCAACTAGAAGGACCAGTTCTCAATTAAGAACAAAGTTCCAGGACTGTAGCTCCTGGACAATGATGGGAAATGTTGGTGCAGTTAGACAGACAACTGACCAAAGATTCATGACATTTACAAATATTACTCCCGTATTTATACGGTTTCCAAACAAAGAAACATATTAAAGATTCCGGACAAAAGAATATCAAATAACAAAGCGGGTCGAAGTGCACAGGAAGTGTGCACTTGACAAACAAAAGAAAACAATCAATATTTCTTCATGAAGCCACAATCACTTCATGAAGATCTCTAATCAAAATAAACAAATGCCTTCACCGGAAATATTTTCACTTAAATTAGATAAGTCAATTGAACTACTCCAAAGTCCACTCCGTGATCTAAATTCCGTTGGAATACTTCTACTTGTGGTTTATTAGCGGATTTAGTTGAAATTAAGATTTCTGTAATAGTTGGAAAATTTGGAACAGGAGTTATGTACAACATCCCATGAATAAGCATCAGAAAACAGTTTTAAAAAGCAATTATAGAAATTGTCGAAAAAAGTGAAAAATCCGTATAAGCTTTCCATGTTAAAAATATTTGGTCTTTAATTTGCTTCTACTGGTTGGTTTATTTACGGATTTAGTTGAAATTAAGATTTCTGTAATAGTTGGAAAATTCGGAACAGGAGTTATGTACTACATCTCAAGTAAAAGTATTAGAAAAGATTTTTTTAATCCAATTAAAAAAAAATCAAAAAATTAAACGACACGGACGATAATTATAGTGAAGCAGAATGTTATATGCATGGCTTTCTAAACTCCACCTACTATGCTCGTTGGGGCCTGGGTAAGCACTAATTCCCTAAGACTCAGAATATCACGGAGAAGATCTCTGTGTAAGGTTAAACTTAACCGAATTTTTCTTTACAATATAGCGATGGTCTTGTCAAGTGCATACCTCTTTGTTTCTCACAAAGTTTAGAGCAATTGTTTATGGTAAAGCAAGTAAATTGCAAGAGTACCCAAAAATATTTGCTTGCTGGGCAGACAAACCGAAACATCTTTATAATCTGCCGTCTAGTAGACCAACGATGACTATTTATGTCAGTCAAAATATAAGTTATTGTAGGAAACTTATGCTTGAATTTTTTCCCACATAGAACTATCCAAAGTTAATCATTTCGGAATGGCCAAAGTAATTCATGAAGTTTTTGTAATTTTCATTCCTCGGAAACCCACACTAATTCCGGAGAGAGATACAATGTATATTTTAAATGCAAACGCTGTTTGCGTAACTTGCTAAAATGTCAGGTATATTTGAATGACCTTAGAGGAGGATATCTACTAGCATTAAATATATACTTGACACGAATAGGCTGACGCATGCTCCGACAATAACGGGTAATGTATTGGTGATTTTTGTGGGACTGGCTATTGGTATAGCTATTACTTGAAAATGCTTTGGTCTGTGTCAAATTATTGGTGTCGTAGTGTTTATGGAGTTTTAGATAGAGTAAAATCTCGGTTTTTAAGAACGTTGACTACATGTCTATAGCAAACTTTTTGGTAAATTATTGTGCATTCCAAACGAAATAGATTGGTGCACGAAAGCTTTATGGACTAAAACGTTGAACAAAATTTACTGTTATCTTAAAAATGTATTCCGAATAAAATTGTTTTTGAATCAAAAATTAAATGATTTACAGAATGCGTTGTGACTTTAAGGGTTTATTATAAGCTTAGTGAAATATTTCGGATATATTTTTAAACTGTGCTATTACAATCAAGTTTATGGACGGAAATGCAAAATGCAATATATAAATGTATATATGTATGTATATATAACTCGCAATAAATCTTGAGTGTAAAGTGTTTTTAGTAATAGCTTTTAGACGTTTAAAATTGTATTCGATTTTATAATAGTTTGGAATTCATATAATATAGAATTCAGTTTTCTGATATAGTTTTGTATGCTGACGTAAAGGCTTTATAACAAAATCCACCAAAATCCGTGTAAACACTAAGTTTTTATAATTATATGAATCTATCCTCTATCGCTCGATTTAAGAAATCCATATACTAAATTTATACTTACTAGACTAAAAGTTAGTACACAAGCAAAACGTTTAATGTGTAATTAACAATACTAGTGCAATAGTTGATTGTAGTATCCTTTTCGAATCTTGTAAACGCTTAATAAAAAGCAACAGGCTGCATTGCCCATTTTTGCCTTTTCCAAAACCTTTTGTAGTAGTTTTCGCTTCTTTTCCAATTCCTTAGTATATTTGTACTCACATCATTTACTTTCGCGGCAACGGCTGTTTGCAACAGGATGAAATACACTATCAATACAATGCCAGCAACTATCAAATAAATGTGTATTGGAAACATGTCATAACACTTTAGAAGCACCCAATTTCCAATAACTAAAACAAAAAACCCAAATCCCATCAACGTTCCCGCCCCAGTCGCCACAATAGGACCGCTTATCTGATTAATGTAATAAAGCATTAGATATAAACGTAATGATCTGTCGTCGAACGGTTGTTTTCCAATAACTGCTAATATTCGCAAATATATACTGCACACCGTCATGGTTGGAATACAAATAGACGAATATATTCTGCACCTTCCATTGATATCCACTGTATCCATACAACTCGTAAAATATTCAACAAAAGTTTCGTGTACCAGTGCTCTGATATGCATGGTAAGTAATAATTAGCAAGTTGATATTGGGGGTCGTATCCAGTCAAAAGAATAGCACTTGGCATAAATGTTCCAGCGATCATTAAAATTATTACAAGTCCATTAACAACTACTCCATTTTTGTCCAATGTCTTGCCCCCTTTCAATTTGAACAATTCTGCAAATAATAGTCTGCGTTTCAGTAAAATTCCATAATAAATATTGAAGAATCATAATTTTACAGAAATACGCTAAAATTGTCTGTGTACTTAAGTTGACAATTTGTAATAATTTTTAGATGAAATAACAACATAAAGTGAAAATATTGGCGAAATAACATTCATATTTTTTCAGGTCATTACATGAAATGTCATTATAACGATTTATATCTTTTACGCCCCGGCGCCAGTTAAATTATTATCGTTATTAAGTTGTCCCTAATACAAACATAACCCATGATAAAACCAACCACGAGTAAAGTTGTCATGTACAATATGTGAATTCTAACTTGTACCTAAAACTGATTAAATAAAAGCTTCAATGGTCTACTTTTAATAAAGTACTCAAAAACAATTATTTAATTGACTAATGTGCTTATACAAGTATATTATAAATTATATTATGAATCACATTTCCCTAAACTCAAAACCATTACAAAAGTTCTACATTACAGGCTGCTTTTTACAAATAAACCAGCAAAGTGACACTTACATAAAAAATATAACACTCAAAACATATAAAGCTACGTTGAAAATAGTATCAATACAAAATGAACTTAAAATTAAAAACGAGACTCCTTTTGCTCATGGTTTATTTTCCATTTGTATTTGCATACAAATGGTTTGACTCAAGGAAACCAGTATTCAAATCTCTTACAAAAGTTCCTTCGAACAATACATTTTTTGACACAAGTGCTCAAGGTACATATACTAAATCTTAGCAAATATTTCCATCCATTGGGAAAGCAAAACTGTTTGATTGTTTTTGATAACTTTGCTAATGTGAATTTAGCTCCATACAAATATCCCTTAACTCTTCGAAAATACTCCCCAGCAACTTTACAAATAGAACGAAAGCCCTCGTTACAAGGTTGGGTTCGCTCTGATCTGCATTTTTACAATCAATCTGTTTTAAATTGCCCGCTGTCACAATACCAATCTGGAATCAGTGAGTTTCCGCGAAACCACGGGGAAGATCTATGCGTTCGTCTAAACTTAACAAGATTTTCCACCCAAATCAAACCTTGGTCGTGTGAAGTACACGTTTCCTTGTTTTTGACAAAGTTTAGAGCAAGTTTTCCTGGAACACAAATACTACAAACTTATCCAGCAATATTTTCTTGTTGTGCGGATAAACCAAAAAACCTTTATCATCTGCCTTCTAGTAGACCCATATTGACCATTTATGTCATTCAGAATATGAGCAATAGTGACATACTTGTCCGCCAAATTATTTCACAAATAATGACAACGAAATTTAATTTTTACCGCGTGGACAAGGTAGCACATGAAATGTTTACAATATTTATAACCAGACAATCTTCAAAAACTTCATATTATGAAACAATTGATGTTATTAGTGCCCACGTTATTTGCATGACTTGTGGAAAAGATTTTCAAAAAAAATAACTGAAATTTCAATTTTACAAATGAGTTCATTAGATAGCTTAGCGGAACATGGCGGTGCATTTCCCAAGTCTACTGACCACTTATTGTGGGACATTGAAAACCTGGCTATAGGTTCGAATCTGAACACATTAGATACACAAGTGTTAACGTTCATGACAAATTGTGGAGACTATGTGCCAGTGAACTCTGCAGTGGACAAATTGGAGTTTGAGTTTGGAAGAGTTTGGATATCAATATTTAAAAATCATACATACAAATCTAGTTCGGATGTTCCGTGGTCATGTTCTAATGGAAAACGGATAAAAAGGCTGTGGTCAACAAGTATAGGAATTATATTACAAAGTCATGTTCAACTTTTTTCTACAATTATTAATGCTTTTTCAATAAGTTTACACGTTGCCCTTAGATCACTTCGATTTGTGAGTTGCGGTGTACCACTTAAAGCAGCTTTGCCATTTGGAGAACTCACGAATATATTTCAACGAGGTCTTTGGATCGCATGTTTTGTAACTATGTTGTTTTTTATACTATTGCCCATCTATTTCGGAAGGTCGACATATCCAAGCATAAATAGAATTTTCAGATATTTAGAAATACACTTTCGAATTTACATGGGTCAGGATACTCCAACCGAGAAACTATTTGTTTCTCAGTTTCTTATAGTTTTAATGTGTTTAGCATCTGTAATTCTTAGCAATGCTTATAAGTACGATAATGTTTATAGGATGATTGCGCCAAAAGATGAAATACCGTACAAATATTTTAAACAAATTAGAGATGCTGGTTACACGACATATACTAAATCTAGTACAGTTTTGCTAAACTCTATGTACATTGGACAATTGAATCACATGGTTACCAATCCGGATGAAGATTTCATTAAATCGCCACAAGTTTTAGGGGAGAACAAAAAGCTTGGTCTTATAATCGAATCTGATGTGGCGGTGCTGTCGAGCTTTTTGTTCCCTAGGGCCCCAGTATACACTGATCTCTATATAGATACCGATTTACATCCAGATTTAGGAAGTTTGGTTATGAATTTATCGAAAGAATTGAATATCACAGCTACAAGGGACACTTCTGAAAGTGGGTCGAGAGTTTTCCAAGAAATCTTTCAAGAACGCGAAAAGCATTTGCTGTATATCAACCTTGAGAAGTGTAATAAAACTGCATTGATTTTACCAACTCGGATGACAAATCAATTTGCAATAAAATTACAAAATAAGCATAGACATTTAGAATGGAGGGACTTTAGTCAAAGACAAGTTGATGTATCAGAAGAAGAGTATTTTCACACATATTATACATTTAGTTTGAAGGGTATTGTGCCACCATTTGTGATGCGAAGAATCAAAGGTGTAAAAATGTCAGGTATATTTGAATGGCATCATAAATTGATAAGTAGTAGCATTAAATATGTACCTGATACAAATAGGTTGACACATGCTCCAACAATGTCGGGTAATGTATTAGTAATTTTTGTGGTGTTTTTTGTGGGATTGGCAACTGGATTAGTATTTGCTGTGCTTGAAATGCTTTGGTACTTGTCCAGTTTTTGGCTTTCGGGCGTGTACGCTACTTGGGATGCAATAAAATCTCGGTTAATTACAGTTGCTATGGTAGTTTCATTTAAAAAAATAAATAAACCAAACTGGTATTTCCGTTGATAGTGTGCAATAATAAAATGGTTATTCGAACAAATTTTAATTCTGATTTGCGAGATCTAACATTGTTTTTTAAAGCCAAACATAAGGGAATATATTTATGGTAATGGTACACACGCAATGAAGTTTAACATTTGTTAAGAACAAAGACTTGATTCTTGTGAGTTGAGTTGTTAAACTATTTAATAAACGAATGTAAAATGTATTGGCTATTGTATAAATGTATTAAGCAAATTAACAGCTTTAATATCAATAAAGAAAATGTTTCGTATTAAACGTTTACAATTTAAATTTAAACTTTAAATATTGTAGTTCTTCCGCATAGCAAAATGAGAAAATAAGTATAGTTTCCTAATACGACATTGATTTTAGAGAAAAAGTTCTTTTTAGGTCTACCGTATTAAATAAAACTATTTATTTGACTAATTGGAAAACGCTCTTTATATATATAAAATAGAAGGTCACAATTTAAATTTTGCTTAAAGTTATACTCAATTATACTCAATTGTATGAATAATTAACATGAATCTACCATAATCTATTCGTAAAAAATATACGATTGCAAAGCTTAATACAGAAGCAAAAAATTTAACGTGTAATTAACAATACTAGTGTAATAGTTGATTGTTGTACTCTTTTCAAACTTTGTAAACGCGTAATAAAAGGCGACAGGCTGCATTGCCCGTATTTGCCTTCTCCAAAACATTTTATAGTAGTTTTCATCCGTTTTCAAAGTCTTGATTATATTTGTACTCGCCTCATTTACTTTTACAGCTAGTGGAACGGTTTGAAATAGGATGAAATACGCTATTAGTACAATGCCAGCTACTATCAAATAAATGTGAATGGGAAACATGTCGTAACAGTTAAGAAGAATCCAGTTTCCAATTACATAAATAAAAAAGCCAAATCCCATCAACGTTCCCGCCACTGTGGCTATAATGCGAACACTTATTTGATTTATGCAATACAACATTTGATATAAACGTAAAGTTCTGAAGTCTAAATGCCGTTTTCTAATAACTGCCAATATTCGCAAATATATACTGCAAACTGTCATGGTTGGAATACAAACGAAAGAATATATTCTAACGCCTTCCAATGATATCCACTGTATCCATGCAACTCGAATTATCATCAGTAACAGATTTGTATACCAACGCTCCAATATGCACGGCAGATAATAATGAGCAAGTTGATATTGAGGATCGTATCCTGTCAAAAGAGCGACACTTGACATAAATGTTCCAGCGAATATTAAAATAATTACAAGTCCATTCACAAGTATTCCGTTTTTGTCCAATTTCTTCCCACCTTTCAATTTTATGACTTCTGCAAATAATATTTTGCATTTATTTAAAATTTAGTTGATAATTTGATTAATTTAAAGTGACATACCTTCAATCATCAAAGTTTTGAAAGAAAGATTACACAAAGTTTTACTTTTGAGTAAGTCCATTTCAAAATGCATCAACCTGTTGTAATAGTGGCACGTGATAATTTCAGCTATGGGGAACACGAATAAAGCAAGAGCTAACACAAGTTCAACTATAGCTATAACGCCGATGTATAATATAATGAGCGAATCGTCCGTGAGAACATTGTGATAAAATATTTCCAAAAGTAGTAAAAATATCACTAAAAGAAATATTATTAATAGGAAAAATAGACATAAATACAAAGGTATTAGCTTCACTTGACGTTTTTCAATTTCGAAGCACTGTTTTTCTGTATTCATTTGGACTATAAAGCCATATTTGAGCGATTGGCTATAAAATGTATTGCTTACTTCCCAAGATTTCCAGAATAATGGGGTTGCCATGATGACTAAGGAAACTCAAGAGAAATAAATTATATTTCTGTAGTACTTTATGGAGTCGTGGTAAAAAATTTAGTCCTCTTGATTGGAAAATGTTTAGCTTACCGAAGAATATCTGGTATGGTTATGTTGGATTGAACCGAATCAATAAAAATATCTGCAAGGTTACTTCAAAAAAATATCCAATAAATTTTTAATGGATATTCATATCCTTTATAAAAGTTCAGGAAGCCCGGTTTTATATTTATGTTATATTATTTGATTTTTCATGTTTTTAGCTATGAGGGCTTTTGGACATCTGAATTATTTATTTAGTCTTTAAAGTACCTTTCAAATATGTTTATTTTTTTAGATAGTGCTTCCGTGAGGAATACTATTTTGACAAAACGATATGTCTTTTGAATTAACTAAACGTGGAAGTACCATCAGTTAAAATAATAACATATGATGGGATCGATTTTCCCCTTAAGGCAAAGATAAGATATCTCATGTTGGACACCTGGACATATAATTTTTAAATCCGTATTTACTTCTGTGTAAAAAATATAAGTTCGGACTTATTTTTTGATAAAAATAGCTAGAAATAAAACAAAATGTTCAAATATTGCAACTGGATCATATGTCTAAAATGAACCTATCAGTTCATATACATTTTCTCGAATGATTTTTTCTTAATTAATAACTTTTATTTTTTAATTTCAACAATTTACTGTTACGACATTACTTTTATTTTTTTATCATTTTTTTCAATGTTAGTTAATTCAAAGTTGCCCGCTTCAAAATGTATTGTTAAGTCGTTGGACACCTTGTACATTCTATGTATAAGCCGTGATACTAATAAGTAAAGGACTGAATGTAATACTGCTTGTCCCTAGAATGTAATCATAAATTAATTTTATCAAGCCTTAACAATAACATTGTTTGCAATATTGGAACTAACAGTAAAGTATTTAGAAAATAAAGATATGTGTATTTACTTACGGCAGCAATACATTTTTCAGTTTGTTTCAAATCAATTATTAGCTCAGGTATGCCATGCAAAAGTCTACTTTCAATTTTGTTGATTTGGTATGCGGAAACGAAGTAAAGAACGGCTCCAATAAGCATTAATGCAGCTGCTACGAAATTATATCCAATATCCTGTAAAACAATTAATGGAAACGTACTCGTATCACCAATTAAAATTTGAACGCGAAAATATTAGTTAGCATTAATTTGTGAACTGGTTATTAGCGTAAATTTACACCGTATATCCATGGATGCTGCTGTAGTTCAAATTTTTTACCAGCACAACTTCCAGTTGATGTACAAATAAAATTGACCAAGCTAAAAATAAAGTAAGTTACTGAAAAAGAAATGAAAATATATTCCAAAGTGATATCAGGACAGGTCATATCCTTAAAGGAATCTTCGCAATTGCAAATTTGGTAAAGTTTTATATTCACTTTTTCCAATGTTGGGTCTAGTTGAACCAGTAATGAAGATGCTGGTTTTACCCAAGCAGATTTTAAGTGAGAATGAAGACCAACACCAGCTATGTCCGTCCCAAAAATCTAAAATAGAAAAAAATCAAATCATTAAACGGTTAAGTGAAC